>JAJOOO010000656.1:0-48447 GCA_029582685.1 Solanum piurae | reverse complement strand
ATTATGACTAGACCTAGGGTTTCTTGAATGTTAGAATTATTGGGTTCTTAGCTGTTAGAATGATCCAAATCAGATTAGTATGTTAATATTCAGTTTATTGCATGAATTCCAGAACCCTAGCTATGTATTTCCTTAGTTCTTGAATTACACATGCTAGGTCAGATATTTCAGTTATTCAGTTATGCATGCCTCAGTTATTAATGCATCAATATCATTTTAATTGTTGCATACTCAGTTTGCATGTTCAGTTCTAGCTATCCAGTAACTTACAGAAATTCAGCCATAATGTGTTCATTACTTAATCCATTGGGAGTAGCATAATACCGAGTTGGACTAGGGTTCAATGTACCCATATAGTCCAAAACTACGAGCCACGTAGGTGTAAGTCCCCTCCGTGGGCATCATTTAGTGATCACACCATCATGCATCTATACCTTTGACTGGGTATATTGGGTCTTCTCGATGGGGCGTATACATCTGACTCCACATTTAGCTCATGTGGTTTAATTGTCGGTTATCAGTAGCTCCCACAGTTCAGTCAAACTCCATTGCATTGACCACATTTCAGTATAGTTAGTATTCAGTTTCAGCATGGTATAAATTTGGTCATTGCATTCAGATAGCTCATTATTCAGTATCTATATCATGTTCAGATTATGCTCTTGTTTTATTGTTTGTTCAGTTATATGTCTTATTCAGCTTTACCATATACTGCATGCTCAGTACCTTTCAAGTACTGATGCATACGTGCTCTACATCTTCTCGTGATGTAGGTTCAGGTTCTCAGCATCCAGATCACGCTTAGATCGATTTTTGATCTCCAGTTCAGCAGAATCAGTAGTGAGTCCTCATTCTCCGAGGACAATAGTCATGAGTTTCTTTTTCAGTATTTTTAGTCCTTTAGTTTCAGTTTTGCTAGACTTAGTTAGGGCCTGCCCCATTATTTCTACTCAGTTAGAGGCTATTTTCAGACATAGTTAGTTCCAGCTTAGTATTTGAGTTTGATATCTCTTTTGTATTAAAACTCCCAGATTATTATATTCAGATTTAGTATGTGGGTATTCCCCATCATTTCAGATTTATTTATGATTATAGCTTCCGCACAATTTCTATTATTCAGTTTATCTTTAGTATGCTCATGATCATGCCAGCAGGGTTAGCTTGGGATCACTTGTGGTCTTAGGTCCCGTGTCCGCGTCTCAGAGGTAGCTCGGGGCATGACATTCACACTTTATAGTTTCAAGTTATCTTTGCACCACATATATATTAGATGATTAATAATGTCAGAGCAACTTACATATATCTTAATTAATTATAGAGTATACATATCTTTTATCAACACAATATTTGGTACCTTTAGCTACGTACAATAAAAAATTATTCTTGATTTTCGAGGTTATTATTATTTACACTAGATAAATACTTATATATACTCAAATTCACATTAACCCAACCAGTTTAATAGTAATTAGAAACTTAATAATGATTACGCGGGAGCTGGACTTATGTAAGATATATGTATAACGTATTTCTTCTCAAATGTATTTGTTTTAAAAAGTTTAAAAAGTGAAATCTTATATTTGTTTTTTATTTCCATAAAGTAGAGTAAAGGAAATAAAACAACTCAATAATATTTTTGTCATTTAATCCAATAACATTCCATTAGATAGGAACAAATTTGGAGAAAAAGCTAAGATTGATTCTAAAGCAAATTCATGTGAATGAGAGTAGTAGTTTTGGTAGAAAGTGGGAAGATATTTTTCTCAAAATGGGGTAAGGGTCAAACACAAACAAGATTAGGCCCTTCTCCTACTATTCCCCCAACAAACTAACAAAAAATGCAAAAAGGGCAATTGCCAACACTTTCCTAGTCCTACTCTACTTTGTGAGCTGAATACAACAACACCAATAGTAGCCAAAACTCGTCTCTTTCTCTAACTTTCTTCAAAATTTCAAAGAATTTCTGTAATTCTTTGATCAAGAATCCTACAATTCTCTGTTGGGTTTCTGTCTCTTCAATTTCAGGTGCCATTTTGTTTTCTCCTCTTTCCATTTCTTGTTTTTTTCCCACAGTTTTTAGGTGAAGTGTTAGGTTTGCCATTGTTTTGAGAATCTTGATACAATCTATACAATTGTGAGGTGATTTATTCTTATGGGGTTTGTGTAATGCTACTTAATAAAGACTGTATTTTTTTGTGTTCTTCTATTGCATTTTCTCAATTTGTACTATTGTGAGGTTCTTTGTTCTTATGGGGTTGTTTTGTTTTTGGGTTTGTGTAATGCTATTTGATAAAGAGTGCATTTTTTTTCTTCATGCTATTGAATTTTCTCAATCTATACGATTATGAGGTTCTTTATTCTTATGGGGTTGTGTTCTTAGTGAGTTTATGTAATGCTACTTTATAAATATTGCTTTTTTTTTCTTCCTGCTATTGAATTTTCTCAATCTATACAATTTGTGAGGTTCTTTGTTCTTATAGGGTAGTTTCTTTCTGGGTTTGTGTAATGTTACTTAATAAAGATTGCTTTTTTTTCTTCTTCCTGCTATTGAATTTTCCTAATGTATACAATTGTGAGGTTCTTTATTCTTATGTGGTTTTTTTCTTTTTGGGTTTGTGTAATGCTACTTGATAAAGATTGCATTTATTTTTCCTGTAATTGAAGTTTCTCAATCTATACAATTGTGAGGTTCTTTATTCTTATGTTTTTTTTTTTTTTGTGGGTTTGTAAATGTTACTCAATAAACATTGCATTTTTTCTTCTTCCTGCTATTGAATTTTCTCAATTTTATACAAATTTTTATTTTTTTTGATAAAGGTAAAGTTATTTTCTCAATTTATACAATTGTGAGGTACTTTATTCTTATGAGGTTGTTTCCTTTGTGGGTTTGTGTAATGCTACTTGATAAATATTGCCTTTTTCTTCCTGCTACTGGTTTTTTCAATCTATACACTTGTGAGGTTCTTTATTCTTATGGTGTTTGTTTTCTTTTGGGGTTGTGTAATGCTACTTGATAAAGATGGTCTTTCTTTTCATGACAAGGGAACTCACAACTACTACCCTTTGGGTGTGCACAGGGTAAACCCCGTTCATGTGCAATAGCTCGCAAACCACACAAGGGAGTTAAACCGCACTAGGCAACCCTGTGCAATGAGCTTGACCCAAAAGGCAAGGGTTTTTGAACTTGAGACCTCCATTATGGGAATCCCAAGCCAAACCATCTAAGTTTTCTTCCTGCTATACAATTATAAGGTTCTTTATTCTTATGGAGTTAATTTCTTTTTGGGTTTGTGTAATGCTACTCGATAAAGATTGTCTTTTTTCTTCCTGCTATTGCGTTTTTCTTCTAATTTCTGCTCTGCTGCTATTAGGGCTGTGTTAAACTTTGTGCTGTATTATACTCACTAAATCTGAAATTGTGGCACAGTTTTGGAGTTTGGTAACTCATATGTGTTAGTAAATTTTGATTATTGAGGACTAGAACCCCTTTTATAGCTACCAGTTACAAGCTTCCTTTAAACAATGTGCACTGCTTTTTCCTGTTTTATTGATTGGCAGGTGCTGAAAGAAAAAACTGGACTGGAACTTCAGATATTATCTAGGAGGTCGATTATATTTTTTCTGGATTAATCAGAATAGTTTGAGTTTGAGTGTGGGAAAATTCTGTTATGGCAACTTGTACGTCAGCTGTATTTATGCCTCCTGATACGCGACGGTCACGAGGGGTATTGACTGTTCTTGGTGGTAGAGTTTGCCCCTTGAAAATTCAAGATGAGAAGATTGGATATCTGGGCGTTAACCAAAAGGGTACCTCAAGTTTGCCTCAATTCAAATGTTCAGCCAATTCCCACAGTGTCAATCAGTATCAAAACAAAGACCCCTTTCTCAATCTACATCCCGAAATTTCTATGCTCAGAGGCGAAGGTAACAATACAATGACTACGTCTAGACAAGAAAGCTCAAGTGGAAATGTCAGTGAGAGTTTGATGGATTCATCAAGCTCGAACAATTTTAATGAGGCCAAAATCAAGGTGGTTGGTGTAGGAGGTGGTGGATCAAATGCAGTTAATCGCATGATTGAGAGCTCTATGAAGGGTGTAGAGTTTTGGATTGTGAACACTGATATCCAAGCAATGAGGATGTCACCTGTAAATCCTGAGCGTAGACTGCCAATAGGTCAAGAACTCACAAGGGGACTTGGCGCAGGCGGTAATCCAGATATAGGGATGAATGCTGCCAATGAGAGTAAGCAGGCCATTGAGGAAGCAGTCTACGGCTCAGACATGGTTTTTGTGACTGTAAGTTCAACCTATGTAATAACTTTATTGGAAAAAGAAGTTTTGGGTTATATGAAATACACTTTATTCTTTCCTTTGTTTCGTTTCCCCTCTCATTTGTCAGAAACTTAGATTTCGTATACTATTGTATAGAAACTTCTAATTCTTTCTTTTATAGTAAAACTAAGTATCTTCTTTTCGTGAGACACTACTTTCCTTAGTTGCTCGGACCCTTCAGTTTCGGTTCCGCACCCGTGTTGACACGACGTGGGTGTGGGATCTGTAGTGGATATGGTCAATTGATTTTGGGTAGTTTGACCTAAATCGGCGAAATTTGGGACAGATGCAATGATTTCTATAATCAAACCAAAAGCTAAGGTGAAATGAAGAAAATGGAATACCTTGTATATCAAAATTTCTATGTCAGTCTTTTTCCTTATATCTCCTTTTGGGATTCTCCTCTTGATCAATATTTTCTCATCTGAAGACCTTGTATATTGACCACATAATATCTCATAATTTAGACATATAACCCTATTTTTAGATATTTATATTATTTTTAGTTGAATCCCCACATCTGTATCCATACTTGGATCCATGCTCCTGAATCTTAAAATTTATACCATGGAGGATCCAACATCTAGATCCACACCCGTTTTGGACACCCACACTCGAATCTGAACAACTTAGCTTCTTTCTGTCCATTGTGCAGAGCAGCTGAAGTGTTTTTTCTAGTTATAGTACCAAATTGAATTGGTTAAATAACATGCAGAATTCCTATGTTAAATGTAACTTTATGTAATGAATGCAGTTAAAGTATACTCACTTAAACCTGGCAACGCTCTTCCTCCCACCCCGTTTGCAAAATTTCTGAGCTCTTTCCCTGGCCCATAAAGACACTTGATACAGTAAAGGATGACTGTTGGAGGAAAGTACACCTTAAATATGCTTTTTATAAACAAAGTTCAGTGTCCTTGGTGCTCATTAGAAAGATAGGTGTCACATTAGTCTGCTCCATCCCTTACAGCTTCTCTGATCTACCAACTTGAAAATGCTAATATGCAACCTGAAGCGTGTCTGACTGCCTATTGCCTTCGTATTGCATAAGCTAAAGGGTTGAGGAGAATTAGTAGAGGAAGGAATCATTTAGTTTTTGATATAAAACACGAGTATCTTAATAGCCATTAACACTACCAAAATAAATTTGAAGTATCTATTAATGGCTATTAATAGGCATTTTATATGTTTCTATGATTATGATTCTTTCAATAATTTTCTAAATATCTCTAACTTGTGACTTACGTACTTTTTTTTTAGTTTCTAAAGATCTAATTGTTCACAATTTTTTTTTAAGAATCAATATTTAAATTAACACCGAAAATTATATGTTTTGCCTTTCGTACTTCAAACCGTACCTTCATTTTGGAAAGGAGGGAGAATTATATGTAGTATTATTTTGTGAGGCAATGAGAAGATATTTCTAGTAACATAAGTTTCCAAATACGTGTGTAATTAGTATTCTTAGTTTAAAAGGAAAGGGTTGATACCAAGCAAAAAGGATCATTAGGTGAATCGGGAGCTGGAGAGAATAAATTTTGTTATGCTTGGCTTTTAAAATTGCAATCAGAAAATTGTTTCTGATTTATCTGATAGGACAAAAATAAACGATATTTCATGAGGAAGGATCTGGCGTATTGTATCATCCTTGCAAAGAGTTGATAAACTTTCAAAACAAAGCATGCTTAATTGAATGAGAGGCTATATTGGTACAAGCCTACAAGCGTAACCAGATGGTAACTAAAACGGTACTTGTAGCATGGCTAGATCTTAGTATCAATCCAATACCAAGATATTTTAAACTTCAAATTATTTCCGGAAGTCACAATTAAGTTTCTTAATGTGAAGAGACATTTTTTAGCATACTCATAAAAAAAAGGATGTACCCAAGAATGTAATTAAAATATCTCCCTTGGCCTTTTGGTTCCAAGACTTAGTCAGATTGCATTAGCCGTATATTACATCAACATGGTGCTATAAGCATCCAAGAAGGGCATCATATAGTACGCCATAGAAAAAGTAAAAAGTGTATACCTACCCTTCATTCGAGATGGTATCAGGCCATTTCTTGGTGTAAGAGAGGAATCTAATCTCCCGTTCTTTTGGTTTTCGTGCCATGCTTATCATCCTTGAGAAGGAGTCCTTCCCCCTTGATATGGTATAAATGTCATTCAATCAGTTTTGTCAAAGGTGTGCATGTTCAAAAACTGAAGTGAGGCTCAAAATGTTTTGAGAGCTTCGCCTCGTGTAATGTGCTGTTGTCATCAAGATTCCAAGGCATACTTTTTCTTGCCAATGAGCCTCTTCTGAAGAGGCGACACTAAGCAGTTGATATTTCACGTGATCATTTTTTTTTTTCAATTTCTTTGTTCATATGTTTGTCTATATATATATATATTATATGTATGTATGTATGTATGTATATTTGTATGTTTCTCCCTTTGCACCTTTTTTCATTAAAGCCCACACCTTATTTGTGCTTAAAGCCCCAATGGACCTTAGATCTTTTTTGTGCTTTTTGCTTTTGATATCACTGCATTCAATACTAAGGATATATTTGCTTGAAAGTGCTGTAAAGCTAAATGTGGGATGATTACGTGTTATTGTATGTAAATTAAAATTCCTCACATATCTTTAGAGTTTCCGGAGGCTTTATTCTCTCACTTTTTGTTCCTTCCTCATATGTGGGCTCCAACATGCTATGTACAGGCTGGAATGGGTGGAGGAACAGGGACTGGTGCGGCTCCTATAATTGCAGGAACTGCCAAATCAATGGGTATCTTAACTGTTGGTATCGTTACAACCCCCTTTTCTTTTGAGGGACGAAGAAGAGCAGTTCAAGCCCAAGAAGGAATTGCAGCTTTGAGAGAAAATGTTGATACTCTGATTGTCATTCCAAATGACAAATTATTGACAGCTGTTTCTCCATCAACCCCAGTAACTGAAGCTTTTAACCTGGCTGATGATATTCTTCGGCAAGGAGTTCGTGGTATTTCTGATATAATTACGGTAAGTTTGTTGATCACAGTTTTATCTTTCATTATCTGTTTTCTGCTTGCATAGTGCCTATGATCCTAAGTAAGCATTTGCCTGATAATGCTTTACGTCTAGGATCTTACTTTTATATGCATCACCAGGATGTGTTATGTTTGTTCTATGCTTTGAAGGGAAATCTTAAGCTATACACAGGTGAAGTATAAATCTCTAGATTTCCTCGCACCTTAGTGTAAAACAAAGATGTATAACAACAAAAATAGCAACATACCCAGCGTAATACTACAAGTGGGATCTGGGGAGGGTGGTGTGTCCGCAACCTTACCCCTACCTTGTGAAGATAGAGAGGATGTTTCCGATAGACCCTCGGCTCATGATAAGGTAAAAATCATCGTAGTAAATATAAACAATGCAATTGAAAGTTAGAACTGATCTTACATGTGTTTAAGCAAGATAGGAGAAATAAGAACTAAGAATTGGTTATGCCACCATGCATTGCCAATCTAAGGATTTGTATTGAAATAGATTAGGTGTTAAATGATACATTATGTATTTCAGATGGAATATATGAAAAAGCATATGCATTTTCTATGGAATAATTTAGTTATAGGTCTAAAGTGTATTAGGGAGCACAATATTAAGTTGTAATGTATGCACTATGTGAATTTAGTGTTATTGGGCATACAATTGTGATATTGCTTAAAAAGGAAATCTTGAAAATAACACTGAAAGTGATGCCAAAAAAGGGAAGTAATTAGTTTAACAACTTTAATCAAGCTAATCAAGGTTAAAAAGTAACAATAAATGTAACTAATTAGATGTGTAAAATCTTCTTATAAGGTTTTATTGAGCTGGAGTTGTCGAGATTTTTTTCTTGAATCACATTAGGAGAAAATGATGTGAATACAACTTTAAGGGGGTGTCATTCAATGAAGCCTGGCTCACAAATGATGGTTGCCCTTGTCTCTTTTTAGTGTTTTTGACCTTGGTATTAGTAAGTGGAAAGGGCAATTTCCGCATATGACCCACCCATTTGTTAGCACTCATTTGGTACGTTATCAATAATGTAAAATAATGGTACATTTTGTGAGAAAACAAGAGTTTGAGAAAGAACCAGATTGATTATTCCCACAAGTTATTGAGGTTTAAATAGCTAAGTTTACATGTCCTATAAAGGAAAGGAAATCAATACAAATTAATACCTAATTTAAATAGGAGTAAATCAAGCTACCTACTATAGTTGCACATATGCTATAGAATAGTTCTAGGACTCTAACACTGCCCCTCAAGCTGATGCATACAAAATTACAAATTAGATGTACCAAGCTTGTTATATATATAACTCGTTTGGGACCGGCTAGGGACTTGGTGAATATGCCTGCAAGTTGATGACTTGACCTCACAAACCTTGTGACGATGTCTCCTGAGAGTACATTTTCTCTGACAAAATGAAAATCGATCTCTATAGCATATGTGTAAATATATCTTCCAAGATTGCTAAGAGGCCCCCCGACCTTGTAAGAGCTTAACATTTGAAACCATTAGAGAATCAATAGGCCTACAATCTGTCATCCCTGTCTCTTCAAGAATATCAAGTGCATTTTTCCTCTGTGAAATGACAATTCTTGATTTGGATTGAGCAACCTCAATGCCCAAGAAGTACCTCAATCGACCAAGATCCTTAGTCTGAAAGTGCTGGAAAAAGTGATGTCTAAATTTGGTAATTCCCTCGTCATCATTACCTGTGATAAATGTGTCATCAATGTACACTACCAAATACATGCACAAACCTGGAGCAAAGTGACAATAGAACACAAAATGATCAGCTTCACTTTGTACCATGCCAAACTCCTGAATAACCATGCTAAACTTCCCAAACCATGCCTGAGGAGACTGTTTCAAGCCATAGAGTGCTCGTTGTAGTCTCCACACCATGTTACTAACTTCCCTCGGAGCAACAAAACCAGATGGTTGTTTCATATATACCTCATCTTCGAGATCTCCATGAAGAAAGGCATTTTTGATATACAACTGGTAGAGAGGCCAATGACGAACATTAACCATGGATAAAAAGAGATGGATTGAAGTAATCTTGGCCACATGAGAGAAGGTATCACCATTGTCAAAACCAAAAATCTGTGTATAACCCTTGACCATTAGTTGAGCTTTTAGGTGATCAATCTGTCTATTGGGGCCAACCTTCATTGTATATACCCAACGACAACCAATTGTAGATTTATGTGGAGGTAGAGGAATAAGCTCCCAAGTACCACTAGATTGTAAGGTAGACATCTCCTCAATCATAACTTGTTGCTGGTTGGGATGAGAAAGAGCTTCACCTCTAGTCTTAGGAATAGACAGAAAGGATGGTGATGATACAAAGGCAGAATGGGTCGTTGACAAACGATGATAGTTCAAACAAGTATAAATAGGATTAGGGTTATGAGTAGAGCGATTACCTTTTTGAGTGTCAACGGAAGAACTCTGTGTAGACAAGTCCTCAGTAGGCAAGGATTTCGATGAAGGGTTTGAATCATTTGGGCACGGACGACGATGGTAGGTCAATAGTGGTGGAGGTGGAGGAAGATGGAGTTATAGAAGATGAGGTGGAAGGGTAGACTATGGTGGGATCTCCAAAAGATGGAATTGGTAGGACCTCATAAATGCCTAATTGTTCAACAGGAGAGGATGTAAAGTAGGGCTGACCTTCAAAAAAAGTAACATCAACGGACATAAAGTATCGCTGGAGGTGAGGTGAGAAACATCGATATCCCTTCTGTACTTTTGAAAAACCAAGAAAGACACATTTAAGAGCACAAGGAGCTAATTTATCTTTTTCTGGAGTGAGTGTATGGACAAAGCATGTGCTCCCAAAGACACGTGGCGGAAGAGAAAATAAGGTTGACTGGGGTAATAAAACAGAGTGCGGAACCTGATTTTGAATAGCAAAGGAAGGCATACGGTTAATCAGATAACAAGAGGTGAGCATTGCATCCCCCCAAAAATGCAATGGAACATTTGCTTGTATGAGAAGAGTGCGTGCAGTCTTAACAATATGCCTATTTTTTCTCTCTGCAACCCTATTTTGTTGTGTAGTATAAGGACAAGATGTTTGATGAAGAATTCCATGGGAAGACAAAAATTGTTTAAATTGAGATGATAAATATTCACGCGCATTATCACTACGAAAAATGCGAATAGAAACACCAAACTGGTTTTTTACTTCAGCACAGAAAGTTTGAAAAATGGAAAATAATTCAGAAAGATCTTTCATTAAGAACATCCAAGTGTACCTTGAGTAATCATCAACGCAAGTAACAAAATACTTAAAATCTAATGTAGAACTAATTCTACTAGGACCCCAAATATCATAATGAACTAAATGAAAAAGAGACTCCGCACAATTATTAGGACTACGTGAAAAAGTAACTTGGGTGTGCTTCCCCAATTGACAGGACTCACAATCTAACTTAGACAATTTGGACAAGTTAGGTACCATCTTTTGAAGTTTGGATAAACTAGGGTGTCCCAATGGATTAAATCTGGAGAGTCAGATATTGAACAAACTGTTGTGGATCTATGAGAATTGAGATAATAAAGTCCATTTGACTCATGCCCTTCTCCAATCATCCTTCCCGCACAGAGGTCTTGTTTAACAAAGAAGTCACTAAAGAATGAGACGAAACAATTTAAAGTCTTAGCCAAATGACTTATTGACATGAGGCTAAAGGGACAACCAGGGACAAGACGAACATTATTCAGAGTCAAGGAAGGTAAGGGATTGGCTTGACCGATTCCAGTTGCCTTGGTTTGAGAACCATTAGCTAACCTAATTGTGGGAAGGGACCGAGAGTAAGTAATATCAGACAATACAAATTTGTTACCAGTAACGTGGGCAGTGGCGCCTGAATCCATTACCCAACAACCATGTGTGGTGGATTGTGAGATACAAGTAGCAGGATTAACATGATTACCATTTTGGGCAACAGAAGCTATTGATGAAAATGTCTGCTTACTCGCCTGGTACGGAAGAAAGTCATTGTATTCTATCTCAGGCAAAGAGACCAGTCGATTGGTTGGATTACCAGTGGATTCAGTTTGAGGGTTGCTGGAGCCCATTAATTTAGTGCCAAACATGTCGAATCCAAGAGACATGAAAACAGATCTATTAGTGTCCAAAAAAAAACGTGAATTCCGGAAAAGCATCTGAAGAATAGATTGGAAAAACTGCTTGTTGTCTCGCTGGAAAATTAGATCTGACCGCTGGAAAGTGATTGAAATTAGTAAAGAAATTAAATGGGTAGGGTCGGAATGTTGCAACGAACCTACTGAAAAAGGAATCTGCCGGAAAAGTGGTCGGAAAACATCACAAGCCAGGATTCCGATTGTAATGGTGGTACTGATATATGCAAATTGCAAAGTACCCCTGGAGAATGTCGAAATTGTGGAGCAATGAAGGTTGTGCTGGAAAAATGCTCAACAATTTTGTTCCCTTAATTTATTCATGTTTTCTCACTAAAGAAAACTCTCATAGAGAATAAGAGTTTGAGAGAGAATTCACCTTGATTATTCCCACAAGCTATTGGGGTTTAAATATCTGAGTTTACGTGTCCTAAAAAGGAAAGGTAATTAATACCGTAAATCTAGGATTAAATCAAGCTACCTACTATATTTACATATACATATATACTATAGAATATTTCCAGGATTTTAACACATTTTACCAAAAAATAAAAGAAGTAAAATGATGGCTCATTTATCACCACAAGCTTCTGAATCTTACCATATGATCCTCTTACTACTTCCAAGGCAAATGAGCCTCATAAGTACTCATATCACTCCCCTTAGGAGGATAACTCCATGTACTCTTCATGCGTTCATCTTCACTTAAATGCATCTGAACTTATGGACCTTAATGTGCCAAATACATGTCAATTTTCTATATTTGGCATATTCTTTCCTTCTACATAAATTGGATTTTCTTTCCAAAGTGCATTCTTCTGCTAAGTGGGTGAATATCAAGGCTTGTATTTATTTATCCATGATATATCTGGCATGAATTACAGATTCCTGGGCTAGTAAATGTGGATTTTGCTGATGTGCGTGCTATTATGGCAAATGCTGGGTCTTCTTTAATGGGAATAGGAACTGCTACGGGTAAGTTCAAAAAGTCATTTGATGGTTGTTGGCACTATGCCATTTCTCTTTGTTGGTTTCCTTTTAACTCATAATGTCATGTGATTTTAAAGTCTCTATGTGATGTGATGATGTGGCTTAATGAGACACACATACAACGTACATGGCTAAATCATTATTTATGCGAACCTCACAAGACATTAAATAAAAAAAAACTATGTATTGTTACTGATAAAAAGGGCGTATGCGGCCTCACCCAAGGGTGTGGCCTAGAGGTCTCTGGTTCAATTCTCAGTGGAGCCAAAAACATTAGGTTATTTCTTCCCATCTGTACAAACCTCGGTGGATAGAGTTCCCCAGTATTTGTGCTGGTGGGAATTAGTTGAGATGTGTGCAACCTGGTGTGGACACTATGGTTATCACAAAAAATGGACATATGCAGCTGTCAGAATTAATCCATGTTGTCTAAATTTATGTGCTTTTACTTATAAAAGTTATCCACCAGTTGACTAAAATATTGTATTCTGTTAGAGTCTAGTGTAAAATATTAGTCGTGCCTGTGCCTATCACTACATATTTTGCACCAGTTCCATTTTTCTTGTGCAAAAGTGCAGTCCTTGACATATTTCAAGGTTTATAAGACTTGTAACAATCTAAACTGAAATAACAAATAAGCTCAAGGCTAATTTCCTGAGAAGTTTTTGAGGTGCGCATATGCAGCCTCACCCAAGGGTGTGGCCTAGAGGTCTCAGGTTCAATTCTCAGTGGAGCCAAAAGCATTAGGTTATTTCTTCCCATCTGTACAAGCCTTGGTGGATAGAGTTCCCCAGTATTTGTGCTGGTGGGAATTAGTAGGTACCCCGTGGAATTAGTTGAGATGCGCGCAAACTGGTGGGGACACTATGGAGTTCTTTTTTCGTCTGTATAGAGACTTACTGAAATGTGGAAGTTGAGGCGAAATGAAGGTCATGTTCAGTAGACAAAATATTTTGCATTTCAAGGAATTTCATTTAATAACGAAGAGAACTGGCTGCTGCAGATAACCGAAACAATTTTGTGTGATATTTCAGAATTTCCATGTAAAAAAGGAAATATGTATCTATTTCAATCAGTCATGAATGCATACAGAACATAAGAGATCAAAGGAGGGGGTTGGATTCTTAAAATCTCAACTAGTTTCCCGTATTGGTCCCTATAAATAAATGTGAGATTACGATAGGCCATAGGGATAGAGAAAATTATTTTTTCTGATGCTGCAGCAGGTGGAGGAGCAGCCATCTGAAGGTGGTTCCGGACGCCGATACGCGGTTTGCACCGCCACTCTCCCTTTCATCCTCCACTTTCTCCCCTTCAGAGGTTGCAACCTCCATCTTTGCACCGCCTGCGTACTGGACTCCTACCCTGGTTCCTTCTGTCCCATCTGCTTTGATGTCTTCCTCCACAGCCTTCCTCCCCCTCACCTCCATCTCCGATGCTCAAAATGCATCTCTATCTCACACCTCTCTTGTGTCTCTGATGCTGCTTCATCCTCCCCTAGTTACTTGTGCCCTCCTTGTTCTAACCCTAATTTTACTTTCTTCCATGTCACTCCCAATCCTGCTAATAACGCCATTGAAATTAATCTCCATTTGGCTAAACAGTTGGTTGCCGCTGCTACCATTGCTTCTGAGTCTATCCACAATGTTGCTGTTATGGCCAGGATTAACGCCGACATTAGGGTCCAGGAAGCTCTGTCAGCTAAGGCCGAAGCTGCCCAAGTTTTGGATAGGTTAAAGAATTTGTTGGACAACCAAGATCATTAGTTTGGTTCCAATTTCTCGTCCACACTTGTTTCTAATACTCCAGGTAACGACACAGGGGGAAAAAAGATAAATGAAGCAAAAGTAGATGCAGATGATTGTGATACCCTTGATGCTTAGCTTAAGTAGTTTCAATTCTAAAACAATGCTGTATGAGATTTTTCTTTTTTCTTTTTCTGTTGTGTGGCTGCTGGCATCTTGCAACTTCGCTCTATTTTTGAATGCTCGGCTATTTCAGGGGATGCTTTTTGGCGAATAGAGGAATTGGAATTATTCATTCAACTATATCTCGCTTACTGTTAATGCCTTTCTTTCAATGTCGAGTTTTATATAATCTTTGATTTCAATGTGGTATACTCAAATTATATATTTTCTGTTGTTGGAGTTCTCTTTGACACATCTTGGGTTTACTATCCAAGGTAGTGGAGAGACTGACAATGATATCACACATCATATTCGTGTAGGGTGGATGAAATGGGGGCTCGCATTTGGAGTCTTGTGTGATAAGAAGGTGTCATCAAAACATAAATGCAAGTTCTATAGAGTGGTGTTAGACCAACTATGTTGTATGGAGCGGAGTATTGGTCAGTCAAGAACTCTCACGTTTCGAAGATGAAAGTTGCGGAAATGAGGACACTGAGATGGATGTGTGGGCTTACTAGGAGAGATATGATTAGAAATGGAGATATCTGGGTCAAGGTGGGAGTGGGCTCGATGGAGGACAAACTGTGGAAATTGAGACTGAGATGGTTTAGGATGTAAAGAGGAGATGTATTGATTCCCCAATACGGAGGTGTGAGAGGTTGGCTATGGATGGTTTCAAGAGAGGTAGAGGTAGGCTGAAGAAGAATTCGTGAGAAGTGATTAGACAAGACATGTCTCAGCGTTAAATTACCGAGGATATGACTTTAGATAAGTCTTAGGAGGCTATGAAGTACATAAATTAGGGTAGAAAGCTAATCGGTAGTTGAGTGTTGTCTCACTTACCCTTCCATACTAGTAGTTGTAGCATTCCTCTTATAGTTTCTTGTTCTTCATTTTCTATTACTATCTGTTATTTCTTGTACTTCAATCATAGTATTATTTTGTCATAATGTTGTTCCTTTTTTTTTCGAGAACACTTTGTCATACTATCTTTAGTATTTTGCCATGGCTTCTTCACTTCTAGTACTTCTTTTATCGGACTACTTTGTTATGCTTTTTCTTGAGCTGAGGGTCTATTGGAAACAACCTCTCTACCTCCCAAGGTAGGGGTAAGGTCTGCGTACACACTATCCTCCCCAGACCTCACTTGTTGGCTTACAGTGGCTATCCTATTGTCTTTTAGTAATGAAGAACTCTTCTATTTTAGTTTCTAACTTGGTGGGTAATTTCGTCTTCTACTTCTTTTTTTGTAGAAATTGGATTTATTGTTGTTAAATGTCGTGCAAACTATACTCTCAAAAAAAAAAGGTTGTGCTAACTATTGTTATATTTAACTTCTGAATCATGCATGCTATTTTTTTATTACCGTGATGTCCGGGTCAACTTGCGTGCACCTCGATTATTTCTTCAGGGTACCTTCTACGTCCCACCAACATAGGTACTGGCAACAGAGGTAATATAGAGTATAAACGTTAAGGAGATCACATAGATAATATAGAACCAATATAAAGTTATGCATGGTAGATCTACTATAGATGCTATATTATTTTTATTAAGAAGATCAATGGAAATTTTTAGGAGAGGATGAATGATCTCCACATTCATTGACCTAGAAAAATCTTTTGTTGGATAATTTGGGAAGTAGGTCTTATATCAAAGTAAATATATAAATGCCACAAGTGTTACTTTAGAAAAAGTGATCAGAAGTGTGAAAATAGTGAAGGGGATGCAAAGGAGTTTTGCCACAACTATATGTTTATACTAGTGCCGGCAAAATTTACCCACTCTTTGATAACCCACCTTATTTAAGCGGGTTGGATGAGTGATGAACCCATTTTTAAACTGTAAAAAATTTGGTAAATCATGGGTCGGTTACGGGTCAAGTATGGGTTGCCTTCAGTCAGCTTTCGTGCATCACTCACAATTTCTTCAAATTGTTTTTGCTTCAGCAACAACTTTAAAATGTGGAAAATAAGCAATCATCTACTATTTAAATAGTTTTTGCTTTTTAGACTTACGGTAAAGATTTCAATAGATATGATTTCCTGCCACTATTAACATTATATGCTCTTATTTTTATAGAAAAAAATTATCCCAAACTGGCTGTGTTGTCATATATTAAATGTATAGAATAGTTAACTAGATATGTAGAAACAACAAATAAATACACATTCACTCACTTACGCTAACACACACACATAAAATACCAGAAATCATCAAGTTACGATATTACTAGATTTTAAAAGAACACAAAGTCAGTTATATAAGATGGGGTACTTATTTTATCAACAAGACAAACAGTTTACTCAATACAATTTTTATTTATTTCAAATGTCTGGAGAAAACACGTTTTATACGAGCTCTTTTATATGGAAAAAATGGTTGTGTGACTGATCATATTGTCTTGAGTTCTTGAATTATTCCTAAGTAGATTAAAAAATATACTATTGTGATATAACAAAAGTTGATATCCAGTTTCACTTATACACTGGTTACAAATTATTAAACATAACTGAAGAATATTATTTGTTCCAAAACCACATACTATATAATTTGGGTAAACCCATTTTCAACCCGCCCATTAATGACCCAATCCATTTTTTACCCGCATGAAATATGGGCGGGTTGGGTATTGACCCATATTTGCTCAACCCGTTTCCAACCTGCCCATTTGCCACCACTAGTTTATACCAAGAATCTTCCTTAAGCTCACTTTTATCCTAGTTATGGTTGAGTTAACCAAATGAAAGGAGAGTGAAATCAACGAGGATCGTGGTGCCCGTTTGCAGACAATTCAGATCTTTTGGTTCAACGAGCTTCTGCTAAAAGAAACATTTTCCAACTGAAACACCATCCATAAAGGCAGAGAGCCGTGGGGTGGGATGGGGGGAGACTTTTGGCCTTTATGGAGGGAGAAAAGGGTTCCATATTCATGACTTGAGGTTCTGAGGGAGTTATAGCCTTCCACCCCAATATGCTATGAAGAGAAATCTAAGCAGACATCTGAAGAAAAATGGCAGCCCGGTGCACTAAGCTCCCGCCATGCACTGGTCCAATGAAGGGCCGGACTACTAGGTGGGTTTATTGTATGCAATCTTACCTTGCATTTCTGCAAGAGGCTGTTTCCATAGCTCGTACCCATGACATGATCCCCTTCAGTCTAAGCAGACATCTCATTGACATAAATAGCCGCTTGTAGAAATTTCAAAGAGTGAACCCATCTAGAAGTGTTGTCATATTTCCTTTAAAAAAATTGAATGTAATCTAAAAAGTAACATCTTTATCTGCTGATGTTTCCGTTAGGGAAATTGGAAAATAAATTCTTCGGACTGAACACATCTGACATGTTTCTGTGATTCCTCCTATTATTGGATGCTATTTGGCTGCAGATTTAAGATTTCTTTCAATTCAGTCGCTTGCTGACAATAGTGATTGATGGTCCATTTCTTGCTGGACCCCTTCTTACTTCTGGCTTTTCTTTTTGTGGAAGGTAGAAACTCTATGCATTTTTCTACGTTGTTTTGGCTATTTGAAAATATTTCATGTCCAATGTACAACAACAACATATCCAGTGTAGTCCCACAAAGTGAGGTCTGTGGGAGGGTAAAGTGTACGCAGACCTTACCCCTACCTTCAGAGGTAGAGAGGTTGTCTTCAATAGACCCTTAGTTCAAGGAAAACAGTCCCAAAAAAAGAAGTAACAAAAGTACAAAAAACAACAAATAATAATAAAACCATACGATAGTCGAGGTATTAAGGAATCAACAGATATTAACATCAATCGATGGACAAGAAACTACCGGAGCAATACTACGACTACTAATATGAACGGATAGCAAGACAATGTACTACTACCTACTACCCTAATCCATGACCTCCACCCCCTCCCATCTAAGGTCATCCCCTCGGTAAGCTGAAACCACGGCATGTCATGTCCAATGTAAAGCACATAAATCTCATCTGTAACTCCAGCAGGTTCGCATGCAAAATATGCATATCAAGATTTCATATATATATATCGTCCATGTATGGTTTTGTGCATCTCCCTAATAGTTGGATTCAGTAGTGAGGCTATTGCTAACAAGTTTTTTTTTTTTTTTTGCGAGAATGGATTGATATGTTGATGCTGCTACTAACTAGTCAAGATGAAAATTGATATTGTTCGTTGATATTACAGGAAAGACAAGAGCAAGAGATGCAGCATTGAATGCCATTCAATCTCCTCTGCTGGACATTGGTATAGAGAGGGCTACTGGAATTGTGTGGAATATAACTGGTGGTAGTGATCTTACATTATTTGAGGTACCCAACTATTTTTTGTATCTTGCTCTCTCTCTCTCTTCCCATACACTTACTAATCATCCTTAGGATGCACCTCTTGTTGCCTGAAAAAGGCAGACATATATTACATAATGTAGAAAAGATTTCGGCAGTAGAAGCCTTTTACTTTTTTTCAGTGTAGAGATTTTTCTATTGAAGATGGCATATATGAATGTGTGAATTTCCTTGTGTGATTGTTTCTTACGAAGACAAATAAGAGAGAAACTTTATCTAAAGGCGTATGAGGGTTGTGAAAAGATCAAATGACCTATGCTTCTGGTCTATCCTGCTTGCTTATCTGCTGTTTCTCAGCATTTATGCATGCCAATGTTGTCATTTTTAAGTGCGCTTAAGCCTTGAAGCGAGGCGCAAAACATGTTGAGCGCTTCGCCTCGCTCTATGCACGTTTCAGTGTCATCATCAAGGCATGCTTTTCCTTGCCAGTGAGAGTGAGTGTAATCCTGAAGATGTGACACTAAACAATTGATATTTCGCGTTATTTTTTTAATAAATTTCTTTGTTCATATATTTATTATTCATGCTTGTGATTATTAATCTTGGACTACACATACATATTTGTATTTTTCTCCATTGCTCCTTTCTTCAATAAAGGCAACGCTTCACTTGTGCTTAGCCTTAAAGGACCTTAGAGCTTTTTTACACTTTTCACTTTTGATAAAACTGATGCATGCACACCAAATGTATGCTTGTTTTAGGCATCAAAATCATGTCAGACACAAATTCACTCGTTAAAGCAGTTAATTTGGAGTTCCAAACTTCTCTAGATAATTTTTGGACCTTTCGGCCCCTAAGTTAGACTCTGAAAGGGATGTGAAGATTATAACTTGTTATCCAATTTAATGAAGCTTTAAAACCAAAATATAATTTCCAGAAGTGAAAAATTGCATATTGTATGCTATAAAAACAAGTTATAATGTTAAATTTGTAGACTTCCTATGAGAATCACAGCATTTGAACAAAACTTTTCAATGTAAGGAAGAAAATTGTTTTCATGTCTGCATTTGAACAAAACTTATTACTGCAAGGAATAAAATTGTTTTCATGCCTTCTAGGTAAAAATGTATCTTGAAACTCTTTATCTTATGTTAGATAGAGACAATTGTATGCAAAGCAGTCTTTGTATCTTCAGTTGAAATATGTTGTTAATAGTTTATGATTTTGGGGTCATATTTAAACCTTGACCAGAATTATGTACAAATTTAAAATATCTATACAAGTGAATTTATGTTCTGATTTTCGAAGTGTCTTTATGCCTGATCCTCTCGCGTACCCAACAGAGGTGTCCTTGGCCATATCGCATAGCTCAGCAGTGATGATCATTGTTTTCTTAAATTTGGACCAGATACCAATTTATCATTATAACGTCATTGTAGTGGTGATTGTGCCATATTTTCTCTATTATCAGTTTCAAAGCCTTCCTGACCTCCAAGTTTGCAGAAAGTTAATTGTTTTTACTAGTATAATAAAAGCTTTCATTGTATGCATTTGGTATTTTATGTTTGTGAGCATTCCCCGGATGATGCTAATTTCTGACTTATCTGATTCGCGATGTCAGCTCTCATATCCTTGCATGTCCTCTTTACACTTTTTAAGGTAAATGCTGCAGCAGAGGTTATATATGACCTTGTGGATCCAAGTGCTAACCTCATTTTTGGGGCGGTGATAGACCCATTGATAAGTGGACAGGTTTGTTCGTATATCTCACTAGGTTACGATATTCCTTCGTTGACATGATTCTTTGCAGGTCTTGACATGCACCGAAGCTAAAAAGTATTGACTAATTCCAAAGCTTCTTATTAGACAGTTGGACGATTGTGCAGTTATGTCATAAATTGGGAAACTGATCTTTAATTTAATCAGAGACGAGAAAGAATAAATAGTTGACTGCATTATATAATATTAAAGTTAATGGTCAAAAATACAGCGGAAGTATCACGTTTCTGCGAGTTTCATACCTGAACTATCAGGTGTTTGCATTGCGTTTCCTACCTGAACTATCACCAGCTATTTATAAAAACACAAGGTAGGGTATTGCTGGATATACACCACCCTCCCCAGACCCCACTTGTGGGATTACACTGGGTATCTTGTTGTTGTTTTTGTATCTAGTTAGGGTTAAGGCTTTGTTGTTTTTACAATTGCATTAGATTTGATGTTTGCCAAGAGTCTTTTTCCTCCACTTATCCACGTGATGCAGGTCAGCATAACGCTAATTGCCACTGGTTTCAAACGCCAAGAAGAAAGTGATACGAGGCAGCTCCAGGTATTCCTCTCTTCCACCCTCTCCCTTTACATCTACACTACATGTGAAAATCTTTGGTTTTGACGATCATTTTGTGATACACGTTCCACGGTGTTCAACCAACAGGGAAACCAACTAGCACAGGGAGATGCTTCACTTGGAACTAACAGACGACCTGCGTCCTTTCTGGAAGGTGGTTCAGTGGAAATTCCTGAGTTCCTCAGGAAAAAAGGGCGGTCGCGCTATCCAAGAGCTTAAGTTAGTCCTTCATTTTCCTGCATGTATAGTACTTCCCTTTTTCTTCTTGGTTCTCCACAGAGTTCCATCTCTATCTTTCAAAGTGATACATATGCGTTATACGTACAGGATCTTGGTTATGTATCGAGTATCAAGTTTATCTCATGGAAAAACCATTGTCCATCTCGTTTTTCTTAATAATAATGTAGTAGTGCCTATACATGTTAGTTTGCTAGGAGCACAATCAGTCTGGTTTCACCTTGTGATCTGTAAAATGTTGCTGTAAAGTTGATATCTGGAGACGAACTTTTGCACATACATGTGATTTAGGATCAGTTTTGAACTTGTTCATCAGCTTACACCCCGCGTTGATAAATATTTACCCATTCTATATAACATCTTTTTGGCAATGGTAGGGGTAAGGTCCATGTACATTCTGGCCCCCACTGTGTGATCACATTGGGTGTAAGACCAAAATATTCTGAGGACTCTTATGTCAAACCCAAAATTTCTTCTTACTTGGAATAGATTGTCGATTCAAAGGGTGATCTGAAAGTTGTTTTCATATTTATAGTTAGTTCATTCATTCTAGTTCGCGGTTCTAGCTTCAAATTAAGTTTATGATTGTTTATGATGATATTGTCACCATCATCAATATCAATCTCATCGAGAAGAGAAACTTTAGATGCACCAAGAAGATTTTTACTTTTCTTCGTTGGTTGGTTAATCGGTCATATTTTCTTTATAATATAGATCAATTACATGAAAGGGGAGATGATTGATAAGTTTATCTGTATCCAACGTATCTATTCAATTCTAGTCGTAAGATATCTATTGAAATCGTCACTGAAATTAAGGTCTTATTCAAAGGAAAAGATCTCAAATATTTGAATTGACTCGCAGTCTATATCATTAATCTAGACATAATAGAATTTGAAGCATAACAAACACACACACACACTAAAATTTAGTTTTAATTTACTACTAAATATTTCAATTCACGTCATAGACATTTAAATTCGTCTGTCAATTGAACATTCTAACTTATAAAATGATCATCTAGGTACTTTTAAAATTTATGTGTCACATTAACGTTGAATGTTCACGAGACATAGTGTGGACGGATTGTGATGACTTTTGGGATCAACTTAAAGTGATTATTTATATATTATGTCAAACTCAAACTTTTACTAAATTGACCCAAAAAAAAATGAAAAAAAGAATTTATACTTGTCTTTTCAATTTCCACAAGTGGCTTTGACATGACAACACAAACTTATTCTTATGTATACATATTATATAATATATAAAGATGTTTGGACTTGAGTTATGATCAGATGATTGAAATTTTTTTATTTTTAATTAGAGATCTTGAGTTAGGAGCGCTATTATGAGAAATTAACCTTGCAATATGCTTATTCGGACTTAGTGAGATTTTAATATGAATACTGAACCACGAATGAAAATCGAAAAAAGTATATATAGGGATGTAAATTCTAAAAACTATGAATATTTGATGTGACAATTTGATAATAGGCCCACAATTGTGGACAAGCCCATGTGGGATGCATAGTAGTGCAATGACTTGACAAAGAACAGTGGTGACCTTCACAAAAAAACCAAAAAAATAAAAATAAAAATAAAAATTAATTTCTTGGTACAAAATCCAAGAATAAAAGAGGAAAAAAAAATAATAAAATCTACACAGCTGGTTATTCTTCGAGGATTGGATTTAAATTTTGAGAATGGAAACTCTTTTAATAGAGTGCTTTATTCTTCAAAGGCTTTTCAGCGATTGTCGGATAATCAAATTTCAAAATAAATAAAATAAAATTATTTATTGTAAATGTTGATCTTTCTCTTACTAAAAATAAATAAATTAATTTTTCCTTTTATTTATTTTTCTTGGTAAAGTTGGATAGTTTTTTCATTATTATGATGTTGAAATTGATTTGAAAATCCAAAATGGTACATACAAAAACTAAAATGACAAAAATATTTTTTGTTTTTTAGGGTACAAAAATTATTACTTTCACATGCCATATCATTAGTTGAGTTGATACAGACAAAGTGAATAATTAAAAATGTTTTTCCAGGTAAAAAGAAGAAGGAAAGATCGGTTATATGACACATAAAATAATTAATTTTAATTTGTGTAATATATTTTTAGAAAGATCGATGAAATGACATAAATGAAAAATAGAAGACCTATATAAAGTTATTTTGTCTAGTTTAATTGTAATTAGTCATAGAAAATGATTTTCTTATAAAAAGATAAGAAATACAGGTTAAAATTATTACAAGTAATATATTACTATTAGTTGGTAGAATTTATTCTACAAAAAAAAACATGATTTTTTGACCGTACAATAGCTCATCTTCAGACCATTTATTAATATAAGTTATTATTATCCTGAGATATAGCATTTTCGATACAAATTTTAAGTTAGAAAACAATTACGCTTTGATGAATTATATAATGCGAATTTGAATCAATTAGATCCTGAATACCAATAATTAACCAATACTAATTATTTTTCACACTACTTTATCCTAATCAATGTAAAAGAAGAGTGAATTTTTTATATTAAAAAAATATCTTCTCACATACCCTTCCAAACTAGTCTCCATCTCATTAAATGATTGATACAACTACCATACGATCAACACCTATAGGTGTGAATCACACACCTCACATATTTCTTGAGACAAATTTAAAATTTAAATTTTAATATAATTTATTTCATGATTATAAGCATTAAATTTATAAAATTGTGTATTCATACCTATTATTTGTTAGTTTATAAATTTATATTTCATGTTAAAAAAATTATATTCATATAAATTCAATATCATAAAATTGCATCCGCGATTCATTCTAGATATGACCAATAAACTTGGAAATAATTCTATTCCCTACCCCACCCTCCACACAACAAAAATCAATGTCAACCTCACAATCCTTCGAAAACCCACTGGCCAAAATCTAGTAAATTTTTACTCTTTATATTTATATTTTGCATCAAAAATATTTAATTCTAAGAATTGACATCGCAAAGTTACATGTACCTTTGAGTCTCGTATATCAAATTCTATATTTTCATTGGCCAAAAAGTTTTGAAACAACTCAATAGATTCCTCATCCCCACTCAAAAATCAATGTCAGCCTCACCATACTCTAAAAATTAAATTTACTGATTTAATTTGATAAATTTACGTTTCATAAAAAAAATACTGAATTCATATAAATCTATGCCATAAAGTTATATCTACCTCTTGAAATTTCTATATCAAATTGTATTTCGTTGATCAAAAAACTTCGAAATAATTTTACTTCTCCACCCCCTACCCCCACATCAAAAAATTGATATCAGACTTCACAATCCTCCAAAAATCTATTAATCAAGTTTAACAAACTTTACACATGAATTTACATTTCATGTTTAAAATACATAGTAATTCATATGAATTTGATGTTGTAAAGTTACATTCGCCTTTGATTCTCTGATATCAAATTCTATATTTTTATTGGCCAAAAACCTTAGTTATTAACTATATATTCTCCACTCAGATTAAGAATCTACAACGCACTAGAACGCCTTTGTTGACACCCTCTACCCTACATTCACTCAAAAATCAATGTCAACCTCAGAATCCTCCAAAAATCAACTGACCAATTAATGTATGCCTCTTGGTTGTTTAATAAGAGGCCTATCTTTGTCCATTCTCATTTTGGTAATAGTATTATTTTTTATTAAAAAAAAAGCTTTGAAGTTAACCACACAAATTTGAGCATCAAAATCTCCACACAAAAGACATGTACTATTCTCACTTGCCATAAAAAAATAACACATATTTTGTGGTCACGATTTTATAATCAGAAGTTTTGTGTTTGAATTTTAAATATTTAATTATTTTTATTGAAAATATTACTTCTAAAAATGATTTTTTTTAATTATGTGAATTTGAATTTAATCAATTAAATTTTAATATAAATATCAAACGAATTTTTTTTCCCCGTTACAAATCCTTGCACCTTTCCCCTACACACAATATTAATTACAAATCTTTGCCCTTTTCCACCCCACACAAAATATTAATACTAATAAATCCCCTCATATTGCATTCTTCTCCAACACAAGAATATGTTCTCTCTTACACTATAGTTTAGAAACCAAAATAAAACCATCATTTCTCCCTTCAACAACACTCCCTCTTGGCTAGCTCCAACACTATAGTTTAGAGACTAGCCAAACCACAAAAATAAAAAAATAAAAAAATCTTCCTTCTACAATTTGCTTCAAATTCATTCAATACCAACAATAGAAATTCAACGATACGTTCATTATGACGAATAAACGAGAAAATCCATCATTTTTTTCTATACATCCCTCAAGACGCCTCGATCCTAACAATGACAAGGTTGAGTCAACAAGGCCTAATAATTTACTAGTCAAGAAAAACAACGTCACGATTAAACGTGATCAAGAAAAATTCAACGATGCAGGAACTATGTCAGACATGATCAACGTGCATGGTAGTGCACATAAAGAGGGTGGGTCGATGAGGACAGAGGATAGTGGACGTGAAAGATTGAAGAGACATAGAATTGATGTGGCAGGACATGTATGGATACCAGAAATTTGGGGACAAGAGGAGTTACTCAAAGATTGGATTGATTGTAGTGCATTTGATTCAAAATTGATGAATAATAATAATATAATGTCAGCTAGAGCTGCTTTGGTTGAAGAAAGAAGAAGAAATAATTCATCTTGCAGATTGAGAATTGAAAATAGCTATTGAAAATATGCTCCAAAAAAAAAAAAAACTTTTTTTTCATTTTTATTTTATTCTGATTTTTATTTTTTTGGGGTTTTTTTTTTTACTCTTTAATTGAACTGTTTTATTATTTTTATCATAATAATTGTGTGTTTCCATGTTAATACATTGAAGAAATACATATGTTTATGGTTGGGATAATAGCACTTTTGGTCCCTGGATTATAGGTGAATTCTTTATTTCGATTCATGTGATTCCTTATGTGAAAAACATGTTGTTTTGAATTTTACTTTTGGAATTCTATTCTATTACCGTCAAATATGGAATAATAGTATAAAATTAACAATGTTACAATTAGTAATTATGGTTAATTTGTGGATATCTATGAGGAAACGATAAACGTATATATTTTTTATTAATTGAAAGTTGAATATACTTAGGTTGGATATTAGTAGGACTAAAATTAAAAATTAAAAATTATATTCCTAATTTAATTTTTTTTGAGGGGTGTAGGGGGGGGGGGGTTATTATAATATGGTTATTTTTCAAAGATAATGTCGAAAATGGTTAGTGAACTCTATTCTTACTATCAATACAAGCATCTGTTTTTTGTAGGTGAAAATTCACATGAAACTGCCTTCTCAATTCTTATAATTGAAAAATAGTTAATATCCTAAAAATTCCTAGATATTGCTATAGAATTGCACTTATAAAAATGTGAAATTCCAAAATAATAACCATTTTCCAATTATAAAGTCAAAAAATGACTAGTCCACACTATTGCTACCTTATTATATTGATAACTTAATTGAAAGATCATGACTTAATCAATCTATAATTAGAAATCACATCGATCCATTAATAAATTTCAAAGAATTTTTAGCTTAAAAGCGACTTTTCATTCTCTTGTTTTATCATGACTCATTCCTTTCCCCACCCCACAACCACAAGCTGACAACTTGAGGACCAGTAAACGTCTTTCTTTTTTTTTTGTTGTTTTTCACATGTACCCTAATTTTTCCAAGGAAGGAAAATGGTTTTTTTCTTTTTTAAAGTCAAAATAAGTAAAAGGAAATAAGGATTGGAACTAACCATCGAAAATTATACTATGTAGATACGTCAATCTCTTTATGTACATATAATATATGTTGAATCTCTGGGATTTGCCATTGATCGGAAACACTTTATTTTAAAAGTAGAACTTTTCGATACGAATATGAAGGTGGCCCAAAACGAGGTGGAAACACCAATGGCAAACCACAATAAGAAGGTGAGAGAAAGCCAAAACAGAGTTTCAACATGTAACATAGATCACATAATGTGGGGGTTTGAGAGATGCATCCATATATGCTAAAATCCAACTTGTTATACAACATGCATGCATAAGAATATCATACAGTAATAATGAACCCACCCAAACAAAAAAGATGGTCCCGGCTTTGATAAGTTATTTAGAAATTTGAAATTTATTCTTTTTAGATTTAATGGTAAAAACTGAACTATTGATTTTTTTGCGAGTTTCACACTTTAACTATTGGTGGTTGTTCCTTTTCTCTAGCTGAACTATCACCATATTCTATATTAAAACACAATATTTTTCGCGAGTTTTGTTCCTTTTTTCTACTTAAACTATCACCATCTATGTTCTAAAACACACTCAATTATCAGTTGTTCCCTTTTTCTACCTGAATTATCACCATCATTTAGGTAGAAAAAAGGAATAACGATAGTTGAGATGTGTTTTAGAATATCGATGGTGATAGTTTAAATAGAAAAAAGGAACAAAACTCGCGAAAAATATGACAGTTCATGTGTGTTTTTAACCATTATGTCTTCTTTTTAATTCTGTAGTACAATTCATAGTAGTGATATTACTAAATATGAATTAGACTGCCTATAAGAAGGGAGGGGGGGAAGGATAGTAGTCATAAGGCTCAAAATTACTGTGAATTAGGGGCGGGTATAACTCAATAGCTTTGACTCAAAACTTGTTTAATGTGTTGAGAAATCCACAATACGTATATACAACCAAATGTGAATACAGTAGCATATATAAGAAGTGGATTCGGAGGCTAGCCATGGATCGCTAGAACTCATAAACTTCAAATCTTGGATACGTGTTTGCTGTGAATTATGCTTCTACAGTCCTACATCATTGATAAAAATGTTGACAGCAGAAAGATGAAATCAACTTTGCACATATATTCTCTTATTTTTCTAATATAATATGTAATAATGATATCACTAAGGATTGTGGTGGATAGATAGAGTCCCTCTGCCCTTAAGCAGTGATCTTGAATTCGAGAAAATAAATAGTTTTCCAGAAGTTTGAGGCTTCAACATGCTCAGAATTACTATGACAACATACATTGTTTTCCAGTATCAGCTATGGATCTATGCGGCCAGCAGGCCAGGGGCAAACAAACTCCCATATCTTCACTGTTCCATCATCACTGGCGGACGCCAAACGCCTTTTATCCTGCAAGGTATTGATAGAAGAAAGTAAACACATTGAGGAATTTATTTGACCAAAAAAGAATCTTGTTGTCGATTTTGTTAGTGAAATAGAGGAGAAACTCAAATACACAAACACTAGGCATCGAGCAATTTGGTGAAGAAAAAAATGCTTGAATAAAGGGGTAGGGTCGAATTAAGACAGATACCGATCAAACTAAAGATAGTAAGCATAATAGAGTGAATTCAACCTTCTAGTCTTCGATACAAAACAACGCGACTGAATATTTGAGAATAAAACAGAAGACAAACATTTCGTCTCCTTGAAAAACCATACAACAATCATTGCAAATTTGCAGTATCTAACATAACACCATTTGTCAAATCTGACACATATCTTATCACCTATATATGTTGCACAGACTCTTCAAAAATTTCGCGAGGTGTGTGTCGGATCTTCCAAAAGCTATGCATTTTTGGAGGATGATCGTCCAAAAGCTATACATTTTTGCAGGATGCGACACACGTACGGAAATATTTTTGGATAATTCGAGCAACATAGTTTATTACATATCTGTCAACAGAAGCTGAGGTCAACATATATTCAATTTAAAGTCCAACGCTAAGAACCTTAAAGGTCGAACACATAAAACTTAAATTCTGAATTCACCTCTGATCGGTAAAACGCTCAGAAGTTTCCAGATGATCTCAGCTTCTGCTCAAAGCTTAAAGCATCTCTGTAGCATACTAATTGCAGAGTTTAAAGCAATGACAGATGAACAAGTAAATGTCAAAATCCTATCACTATGGTATTCCGGTGACTTACCCCAGAGTGCCATTTTACAGAATTTATGTTCGTTTCATGAGCCTTCTCCTTCAAAAGTAGTTTAAATGGAAGTCCATCAACCTGTCATCAGACCAGAATTATCATAAGCAAAAAACGCAAAAAAGCTCTAAGTTCCGCTACTTTAAGAGGAAAGTGCAAATAAAGCGTGGACTTAAATGGAAAAAGGCTCATAGAGAAGAAAAAAATACAAATATATATGTTTAGTCCAAGACTAATAATCATAAGCATGAATGACACATATATGAATAAAGAAATTGAAATAAAAATTACGATGAAGTGAAATATCAATTATTTAGTGTTGCCTCTTTAGAAGACGCTCGTTGATAAGGAAAAGTATGTCTTAGAACCCTAATGACGAGACATTCAAGTTGAGAGAGATTTGGCGAGAAGAACAAAATCAGAATCAAAGAACTGTCCTAAAGCCAGGGGAGAATGCAGCTTTAAGTTCCCGGATTCATTTGAATCAAGTACTTTTGAAGTGGAGCATAAATTTATGTGTAAATATCCATCAAAATTGCAATTACTAGTAAATATGAACCCATAAATTTAAAACATAATGGGTTTCATTACTGAGAACGTTAAAGGTTGAAACCATAGAGCTTAAATCCTAACTTGGCCTCTATCCTAAGCAGTTAATTCTGATATTACTGTAATCTTCTCTTTCTTTCTTTTTTCTAATTTTTTTTTAAGAAAAATAGTGAACACTGGGGTAGTTTGTGTGTATCTCAACTAATCCACGAGCGCAGCATGTCTAGCATGAAAGACAGGAAGCAAAGATAATTCTGCATGTCAAGGCTGGAGACGATGGGCCCACACCTAGTGGCATAGAAGAACACCCCAGCTTCTTCCAGCTCCCAAAAGAAATTTGGGTTAATAGGAAGAGGGTTCTGGAGTACGGAGCTCAAAACTTGATCGAAAGATCAGTGTATATTGAAGAAGCTATATAATTGATTACTATTAGTACCAGTTTGAAAGGCACATTGGAATTGATCCGCTAGGGGATTAACATTATACACAACATAATAAGCACCTGAATTACAAAACTGTATGAGGGATATAGAAGGTTTTCCAATACCTCATTGTCCTTATCCTCGATAAATATACGTATAGAGTCATCAGCTCCTGCACTCGCAAATATTTCTGGGTCCATGTCTTCATAAGGTACAAAACGGTGTAATTCCCTAACATATTAGAATATCCAGTATTAGCCTGTAGGAATAGCTATAACATACCCAATAAAAAGAGATCAAGCATGAAATCTAGACAATCAAACAAGCTATGAAACTCTCGATTCATGCAAAATAGACCGTAAATCTGAAACTGCCCCTCCCCCCAATTACACAGTTTGTAGAAAAGAAAAAACTGTCCAAATAAAGGTAATATTAAGGAGTGCAAACAGAAAAAAGAAAAGAAAAAAAAGAGAGCATATATTAGTTATAGATATAGAGTAGCTACCTCAACCAGTCAACTGCGAAAATTGTCGTATCATGATATCCAGATAGAGTGCAAATATGTGACCTAACAAGCACAAAAAGGAGATGGTAGCAAATCAGGAATTGGAAAACATAGTAATTACATCAACATATACCCATTGTAGTCCCACAAAGTGGAGTCTTGGGAGGGTAGAGTGTATCCAAACCATACCCCTACCTCAAAGATAGATCTTTTGTTCTTTCGGTTCAAAGTCTAAATCAGTTGAGTTTAACTGGTTTAGTGGGCAGCATTGTCACTGCTTAGTCAAATCCTAAGTCATCTAGTGTTAGGTGGGTTAGTGGGCAACTGTGTGTTTCTTAGTGAATTCTAAGTTATTCTGTGTCGGGTAGCTTAGTGGGCAATAGTGATATTGCTTAGTTGCTCTATTTGTAGTGGGGTTGCTACATTTAGGGGGAAGGGATAAAGAGGTGAATTCCTAGGTTGCAAGCTGTTGTAATCTGAATCGTTGCTCTATTTGGAAGAAATAGAGTTTGGTTTGAAAAGCATGTGAGGACAGATTGTGGTTTTCACCGCCCTTAAAGCAAGGAGATTTCCACGTTAAGTGCTAGTGTTGCTTTACCTATATTGCTTATTTACTACTTCTGCTTACATTATTGTTCTTACTGTGTCAAGGGACCTGGTCCATTGACTCTTAATGGACGCCTATATTCTAACATGTATATATACAATATGAACTCTTATGCCTCTATTTATAGTGTAACATAGAGACATACAAAATGTTAATCATAAACATGACATTAACATGAATATAATGGAGGAAATTATGGAAGTGAAAGGTTACAAGAATAATGGTTATAAAGCTGGAGGTTATGGAGGTTATGATTATCTTCATAATGGAGGAAAGTAAAGAAGATAATGGGTGAGAGTAACTTCTTGGTGTAGTGGACATCCAAACTATAATATTTTATAACAGTAAGTTAATGAATGAGTGATTTATTGACCCGTCTAAAAGTTACTTGGATTGAAATGAACTAAAATGAGGGTCATAACACAATTCGTTCAATTTTTCCTTTAAGTGTTGATTGTTTTCTTATATTTTTGATATATTTAATAAAACTATTTTTTTTATTATGATAAATACTCACTATGTCCAAAAATAGTTGTCCACTATACTGAAAATAGTTGTCCACTCATCCAATTTAGAAAATTAAGAGATAATTTACCTTTTGTGTCTATTTTACCCTAGTTATCAAATACTCATTTATCATCGAACACATTTTTCAAAGCATTAAATTTAATAAAGTCAAAGGATAATATAATAGTATTACCCCTATTATTTATTCTTTCTTAAGGGATGTGTCAAGTCAATAGCGGACAACTATTGTTGGACAGAGAAGAGTAAGTATTTAACATATTAAATTATATCTCATAATATTATGATAATGTGTATATCTATTTGTACACATTCAATCTAGTTTGATGTATTTAATGATGCAAACTTTTATTTTACATTATATCTCGTATAAAACAAACTGGTGTAGATTTAGCATGAAGAAATACTTCCTGCGTCCATTTTTAGTTGTCATGATTTTCTTTTTCAGAATCAAACTATAAGAACTTTGACAAACATTTTATAATGTATTTTTTCATCATTTTGATATGCAAGAAATTAAATTTATAGTACTTTTCGTATAGTTTTTTAATATCTAATTTTTTTGTTTAAAATATCGAATTAATGTAATCTAATTGAAAGTTAGTCAAATTGACTTTTAAAAAGTACAACATGACAATTAAAATTGAACGGAGGGAATAAGTGTATTATTAAATAGGTATAATATATAAATGTGTCTATAAACTTGGCCTATTAACGTCTTTCAACTTTGGGTGTACACAAGTAGCGGATTCGGAGGCTAGGCATGGATTGCCAGAACTCATAATCTTCAAGTCTTGGATATGTGTTTGTTGTGAATTATTACATCATCATATATTACCAAAAGTGGAAAGCTCCTAACCTCATAGTTGGATTACCATTTTCCTCCTATTTTACCACTAAATTAAATATTAAATAATAATTGTTATTATATTTAAAATCATGCATCAAACAAGATCTTAATGCAATCATCGTCTTCATGTACTAAATGTGGTTAATGAGGTGTTAAAACATAACCTTCAATCTTAATTTGTAATAAGTGGGGGTAATGAAGAGTCTATCAAAAAGACACTCCAACAACATTATTTATATTTTCTTCTTTCATCCAAATTTGTGATCAGCTTGCCCTCTATGTTACGTTAATATGTATCATTTGTAAAATTCTCATTACCAATTTGTAATTGTAAGAATCCTTACTAATTCATTTATTTGTATTCTTTATTATTTCATGCATATTCATCTTCTTTTTGTTGAGAAATATGTAAATTGTCATCAAGATGAAAACTCTATCGATACGGAATTGTAAGTAAATTTTGTTTTTTTATATTTCCATATTTTTGAGTTTTCAAATATAACTTCATAATTGGTTATTATATTTCCGTATTCTTCATTTCTTCCACCTTTAGGATATAAATTTAATTAACACTTCGAATTTATAGGAGAAAATGATGAAAGAAGCTTTAAAATATTTTTTATTTTACGATATGTAATATAAAGGCAAGAAGAATTCTCCTATATATTAGTCGAGTGTATTCATCTTTTTTAAATTGCTTTTTGAGGATATATTTTAGTTAATTAGTGTGTTTCAGTTGTCTCTGTTTGAAAATAAGCGTGACCTATTCACCCACTATACAGATTTTATACAACAGTAGTAGGGGACAAACGTGCAACACACGTTCCCAGAACTAGTTGATAAATAATGTTGACTGCAGAAATGATGGTATCAGCTTTAATGTTATTGAGAAAATTTGCAGATCTGTTCTCTTGTTTTGCTAGTATAATATGTAGTAATGATATCACTAAGGATTGTGGCGGATAGATAGGGGGCCTCTACCCTTAAGCAGAGGTCTCGAATTCGAGAAAAAAAAAGGATAGTTTCCCAGAAGTTTGAGACTTCAACATGCTCAAAATTACTATAACAGCATACATTGTTTTCCAGTATCAACTATGGATCTATGCGGCCAGCAGGCCAGGGGCAAACAAACTCCCATATCTTCACTGTTCCATCATCACTGGCGGATGCCAAACGCCTTTTATCCTGCAAGGTATTGATAGAAGAAAGTAAACACATTGAGGAATTTATTTAACCAAAAAAGAATCTTGTTTTCAGTTTTGTTAGTGAAATTGAGCAGAAACCCAAATACGCAAACACATAGGCCTCGAGCAATTTAGTGAAGAAAAAAATGCCTGAATAAAGGGTAGGGTCGAATTAAGACAGATACCGATCAAACTAAAGGTAGTAATCATAATAGAGTGAATTCAACCTTCTTACTCTTCGATACAAAATAACACGACTGAATATTTGAGTATAAAACAGAAGACAAACATCCGTCTCCTTGAAAAATCATACAACAATCATTGCAAATTTGCAGTAGCTAACATAACGCCATTTGTCAGATTTGACACATATCTTATCACCTATATATGTTACACAAACTCTTCAAAAATTTCGCGAGGTGTGTGTCGGATCGTCCAAAAGCTATGCATATTTGGAGGATGCTACACACGTACGAAAATATTTTGGATAATCCGAGCAACATAGTTTATTACATATCTGTCAACAGAAGCTGAGGTCAACAAATATTCAATTTAAAGTCCAACGCTAAGAACCTTAAAGGTCGAACACATAAAACTTAAATTCTGAATTCGCCTCTAATCGATAAAACGCTCAGAAGTTTCCAGATGATCTCAGCTTCTGCTCAAAGCTTAAATCATCTTTATAGCATACTAATTGCAGAGTTTAAAGCAATGACAGATGAACAAGTAAATGTCAAACTCCTATCACTATAATATTCCGGTGACTTACCCCAGAGTGCCATTTTACAGAATTTATGTTCGTTTCATGAGCCTTCTCCTTCTTCAAAAGTAGTTTAAATGAAAGTCCATCAACCTGTCATCAGACACATTGTTATCAAAAGCAAAAAACGCAAAAAAGCTCTAAGTTCCGCTAAGGCTTTAAGCGAAAAGTGCAAATAAAGCGTGGACTTTAATGAAAAAAGGCTCATAGAGAAGAAAAAATACATCTGTTAAGTCCAAGACTAATAATCATAAGCATGAACGACACATATATGAATAAAGAAAATGAAATAAAAATTACGATGAAGTGAAATATCAATTATTTATTGTTGCCTCTTTAGAAGACGCTCGTTGATAAGGAAAAGTATATCTTAGAACCCTGATGATGAGACATTCAAGTTGAGAGAGATTTGGCGAGAAGAACAAAATCAGAATCAAAGAACTGTCCTAAAGCCAGGGGAGAATGCAGCTTTAAGTTCCCGGGTTCATTTGAATCATGTACTTTTGAAGTGGAGCATAAATTTATGTGTAAATGTCTATCAAAATTGCAATTACTAGTAAATATGAACCCATAAATTTAAAACAAAATGAGTTTCATTGCTGAGAACGTTAAAGGTTGAAACCATAGAGCTTGAATCCTAATTGGCCTCTGTCCTAAGCAGTTAATTCTGATATTACTGTAATCTTCTCTTTCATTCTTTTTTCTAATTTTTTTTTAAAAAAAATAGTGAAAACTGGGGACTGGGGTAGTTTGTGTGTATCTCAACTAATTCACGGGCGCAGCATGTCTAGCATGAAAGACAGGCAGCAAAGATAATTCTCAAGGCTGGAGACGACGGGCCCACACCTAGTGGCATAGAAGAACACCCCAGCTTCTTCTAGCTCCCACAAGAAATTTGGGTTAATAGGAGGAGAGTTCTGGAGTACGGAGCTCAAAACTTGATCGGAAGATCAGTGTATATTGAAGATGCTATATAATTGATTACTAATAGTACTAGTTTGAAAGGCACATTGGAATTGATCCGCTAGGGGATTAACATTATACACAACATAATAAGCACCAGAATTACAAAACTGTATAAGGGATATAGAAGATTTTCCAATACCTCATTGTCCTTATCCTCGATAAATATACGTATAGTGTCATCAGCTCCTGCACTAGCAAATATTTCTGGGTCCTGGTCTTCCTCCTTAGGTACCGCACGGAGTAATTCCCTAACATATTAGAATATCCAGTGTTAGCCTGTAGGAATAACTATAACATACCCAATAAAAAGAGATTAAACATGAAATCTAGACAGTATAACAAGCTATGAAACTATCGATTCATGCAAAATAGACCGTAAATGTTAAACTGCCCCTCCCTCCAATTAAACACTTTGTAGAAAAGGAAAAAATTGTCCAAATAAAGGTAATATTAAGGAGTGCAAACAGAAAAAAAGAGCGCATATATTAGTTATAGATATAGAGTAGCTACCTCAACCAGTCAACTGCAAAAATTGTCGTATCATGATATCCAGATAGAGTGCAAATATGTGACCTAACAAGCACAAAAAGGAGATGGTAGCAAATCAGGAATTGGAAAACATAGTAATTACAGCAACATATACCACTAGAAAGGTAATTGTTAATAAAGCAAAAAAAAAGCTCCTCACAATCAATGAGGAACACTCTCCCATAGGATCACATAAATCAACTTTATAGGATTGCATTCTGCTTACCAATGTTCTGTAGAATGACGTTCACAATTCCATATATTGATGGTAAGGTCATCACTGAAAGTTAGAGAATTCAATGTAAAATCTGTTTAGTAGTGACTTGAGAGTGTATATTTTAAAACGAATTCAGCAGAGAGAAAGACATACCTGCAAGATACCATTCTTCTTCTTTCTTTACAGTAAGAGATAGACAGCACAGCAGATGTATGTTCTCTGAAAGTTCAACCATGTAGTGGTATAAGCTCCCAAACAATCTTAAACGATGTTACTGATAGCCTTCTTGGCCAAACTTTCAAAATCAACTTATTTTGAAAAGTGTTTCTTGAAAAATTACTTTCAAAGAGTAGAAATTTGCTTTTGCCTTTAGTTATCTTTTTTTTTATGACAAGGGAAACCCGCAGACCCTACCCTTTGGGTGCGCACAGGATAAAACCCCCGCTCCTATGCAATAACTCGCAAACCACATAGGGGAGGTAACCCGCATTAGGCAAGCCCGGTGCGACGAGCTTGACCCAGAAGGCAAACCCCTTGCTTTCGCTGGCAAGGGGTTTCGAACTTGAGACCTCGAACTTGCCTTTAGTTATTTATTTTTTATAAAACACTTTTGTCCTATGTTGCTCGGACTCTCCAGAAAATTATAGACCACTTTTCACTGTTAGTAGGATGAGTGAAACACTTCATACAAAAACTTTTTTCCAAATGAATTCAGACGATCTCTAGAACTAAAATCCGACCTATGACCATTACATGAATCTTCCAAATAGTCACACAATGGAAGATTTTTCAGGATATAAGATACACTTATACACTATCTAGATATAACGAAATGAAAAATATACTGCCAAATAATAATTCTTACCTGTCAGACTCACCCAAAGTTTTAATACAAGGCCAATCAACACCCCTATAAGTTGTCTCTTCCCAAACCTATTTTCAAGCACCACTAGAGATTAGATAATATCACTGGTGAAGGTTCAAATCCCTTTACTCTGCCCCTGCCCTCATTAAAAGAAAAAGAAGAGAAATGTGTTGACTACCAATTCTATGTTGCATGTAATAGGGGTATGAAAAGCATGCTAAACTCCTTATAAGCAAATAACAGAGAATGTGCAGTTGAACCTCTCAAATATACCTTAATGGTGTTATCACTACTACCGGAGAATAAAGCAATACGATCATCCCATTGAACTATCTTAACATCTTCTGTGTGTCCTTGTAACACTGAAGCACAATCAAACTCATCTCCAGGCAAAGCTTCCCATATCCAAATTGACTTATCACCTCCACATGTCGCAAGCAGTATCCCGTCCCTATCCCAGGAAACACTTCTCACTTCATTCTCATGACCCTGGACATTATCCACATAATGAAAATAAGAAAGCAGACAGGATTTCATAGATTTATAACTCATTAAAGAAAATGAAAAGAAAAATCCTAAATATATAAGTCCATCCAAATTAGGATCACAAATCAGTTATAAGCTAAATCAAAATGAACTCTGCAGTAACACATTCCCTTATTCTGATGAGTACTGATAGATCTTTGAAGTTTATATGTTGCAATAATTACAGAGAGTTAATTTCTCTGATAGTCTCACAAAGTCAATGTACCTTTAAAGTGTAGATACGCTCATAGGCATGATCACCGACATTTTTCCAAATGGCAGTGGTGGCATCAGAGCAACCTGCTGCCAACAAGTTGAATTCCCGTGACCAGGCACACGATCTAACAGTACATGATTCCTCCAAAACAGCCTGCAAAATTTCCTTCTTAGAGTTTTTAGAGCTCTTTTTTATATATAGGTTCAAATAGTCATTGTAGCTAGAGAACGAGTCACTATATTTTCTTGAGCATGGAAGGTGTTCTAGAGAAGGAACTTAAAGGAAAACAACTCTTATAAGGAAATGGGGTTAACCAAATGCATAGATAAGCTAAAAAGTATGTACAAGTCAATTTGACTTGCTTATAAGTTTAATAAGACACCCTCTGGCTAGAAAATTGTTAAATGGAACTCGACGCCAATTCAATATAGGCAGATCACTAGTCCAATTTCCAACCAATATGGAACTTTAACCCACTTTAACACCCCTCTTCACACCTGGGTCCAACTGGAGCGTGTAACAGAAGCCCAAATAGGAATGGACCTAGCTATGATATCATGTTTAATGGACCTTAGACGCCAATTCAATTCCAAAAATTAGTTCATCAGGGTAGAATTTTCCAAGTCCATATAAACATATCACATGCCCATTCTCCAATCAATGTAGGACTCTAACCTACTTTAACAAAAAAATAAGAGAATTTTTAGTCATTCTAACAAAAGAACAGCTTATCAACATTTTTTTTTATCACAACTATTATTAACAATTTCAACACTTAAAACCTTATCAGCTAATCCAAACGATAAAATTGAGAAAATGAAAAAGAAATCAAACCTTACACACGAAAAAGCCGGATAAGTTCTCTTCCCAAATCCGTACGGTTTTATCATCACTCCAGGATGCCATTACTGCCAGAAAACCCCATACTCCGGTATCCACCTTCCAAGCTATGCCCAAAACCTTACCGGTGTGACCTTCGAGCTTTTGAATCTCTCTCAGTTCAAAATCGTCGTAGCTGAAATTCTTCATCGCGGCGGAATTGTGGCGGCGAAGCGACTGTGCTGCTCAAAATAAATTGGGGAAATTTGATCAGATTTTGGTGAAGTTTGAGTGGATTTGTACAGTGAGCTGAGAAAGGAGTACTTATACGTTACTTAAGTGGGCCTATTAAGTTAGTTACTTAGTTTATGAACTGACAGTTAGACCCCTAAAGTTTATAAATAAAAGTTTCAGTTAATTACAGATTTCACCCAATTTGTCATTTTTTTTTTCTATTTTAAGTCCACCTCTGCATCAATTGCACCGGTTAAAATGGGGTAAGTTAATAAATGAGTGATTTATTGACCCGTCTAAAAGTTACTTGGATTGAAATGAACTAAAATGAGAGTCATAACACAATTCGTTCAATTTTTCCTTTAGTGTTGATTGTTTTCTTATATTTTTAATATATTTAATAAAACTATTTTTTTTATTATGATAAATACTCACTCTGTCAAAAAATAGTTGTCCACTATACTAAAAATAATTGCCCACTTGTCCAATTTAGAAAATTAAGAGATAATTTACCTTTTGTGTCTATTTTACCCTTGTTATTAAGTACTCATTTCTCATCTAGCATTTTTTAAAGCATTAAACTTAATAAAATCAAAGGATAATATAGTAGTATTATCCCTATTATTTATTCTTTCTTAAGGGACGTGTCAAGTCAATAGCAGACAACTATTGTTGGACATAGAAGAGAAAGTATATAACATATTAAATTATATCTCGTAATATTATGATAATGAATATATCTATTTGTACACATTCAATCTAGTTTGATGTATTTAATGATGCAAACTTTTATTTTACATTATATCTCGTATAAAATAAACTGGTGTAGATTTAGCATAAAGAAATACTTCCTGCGTTCATTTTTAGTTGTCATGGTTTTCTTTTTCAGAATCAAACTATAAGAATTTTGACAAACATTTTACGATCTATTTTTTCATCATTTTGATATGCAAGAAATTAAATTTATAGTACTTTTCGTATAGTTTTTTAATATCTAAATTTTTTGTTTAAAATATCGAATTAATGTAATCTAATTGAAAGTTAGTCAAATTGACTTTTAAAAAGTACAACATGACAATTAAAATTGAACGGAGGGAATAAGTGTATTATTAAATAGGTTTAATATATAAATGTGTCTATAAACTTGGCCTATTAACGTCTTTCAACTTTTGGTGTACACAAGTAGTGGATTCAGAGGCTAGGCATGGATTGCCAGAACTCATAATCTTCAAGTCTTGGATACATGTTTGCTGTGAATTATTACATCATCATCATATATTACTAAAAGCGGGAAGCTCCTAACCTCATAGTTCGATTACCATTTCCCCCCTATTTTACCACTAAATTAAATTAAATTAAATATCAATATATAATTAATTAATTAAATATTAAATAATTATTATTATTATATTTAAATTCATGCATCAAACAAGATCTTAATGCAATCATCATATTCATGTACTAAATGTGGTTAATGAAGTGTTAAAACATAACCTTCAATCTTAATTTGTAATAAGCGGGGGTAATGAAGAGTCTATCAAAAAGACACTCCAACAACATTATTTATATTTTCTTTTTTCATCCAAATTTGTGATCAGCTTGCCCTCTATGTTAGGTTAATATGTATCATTTGTAAAATTCTCATTACCAATTTGTAATTGTAAGAATCCTTACTAATTAATTTATTTATATTCTTTATTATTTCATGCATATTCATCTTCTTTTTGTTGAGAAATATGTAAATTGTCATCGAGATGAAAACTCTATCGATACGGAATTGTAAGTAAATTTTGTTTTTTTATATTTCCATATTTTTGAGTTTTCAAATATAACTTCATAATTGGTTATTATATTTCCATATTCTTCATTTCTTCCACCTTTAGGATATAAATTTAATTAACACTTTGAATTTATAGGAGAAAATGATGAAAGAAACTTTAGAATATTTTTTATTTTAAGATATTTAATATAAAGGCAAGAAGAATTCTCCTTTATATTAGTCGAGTGTATTCATCTTTTTTAAATTGCTTTTTGAGGATATATTTTAGTTAATTAGTGTGTTTCAGTTGTCTCTGTTTGAAAATCAGCGTGACCTTTTCACCCGCTATACAGATTTTATACAACAGTAGTAGGGGACAAACGTGCAATGCACGATTCCAGAACTAGTTGATAAATAATGTTGACAGCAGAAATGATGGTATCAGATTTAATGTTATTGAGAAAATTTGCAGATCTGTTCTCTTGTTTTGCTAGTATAATATGTAGTAATGATATCACTAAGGATTGTGGCGGATAGATAGGGGGCCTCTACCCTTAAGCAGAGGTCTCGAATTCGGAAAAAAAAAGGATAGTTTCCCAGAAGTTTGAGACTTCCACATGCTCAAAATTACTATAACAGCATATATTGTTTTCCAGTATCAACTATGGATCTATGCGGCCAGCAGGCCAGGGGCAAACAAACTCCCATATCTTCACTGTTCCATCATCACTGGCGGACGCCAAACGCCTTTTATCCTGCAAAGTATTGATAGAAGAAAGTAAACACATTGAGGAATTTATTTAACCAAAAAAGAATCTTGTTTTCAGTTTTGTCAGTGAAATTGAGCAGAAACCCAAATACGCAAACACATAGGCCTCGAGCAATTTAGTGAAGAAAAAAATGCTTGAATAAAGGGTAGGGTCGAATTAAGACAGATACCGATCAAACTAAAGGTAGTAATCATAATAGAGTGAATTCAGCCTTCCTACTCTTCGATACAAAATAACACGACTGAATATTTGAGTATAAAACAGAAGACAAACATTCGTCTCCTTGAAAAACCATACAACAATCATTGCAAATTTGCAGTATCTAACATAACGCCATTTGTCAGATCTGACACATATCTTATCACCTATATATGTTGCACAGACTCTTCAAAAATTTCACGAGGTGTGTGTCGGATCGTCCAAAAGCTATGCATTTTTGGAGGATGCAACACAGGTACGGAAATATTTTTGGATAATCCGAGCAACATAGTTTATTACATATCTGTGAACAGAAGCTGAGGTCAACAAATATTCAATTTAAAGTCCAACGCTAAGAACCTTAAAGGTCGAACACATAAAACTTAAATTCTGAATTCGCCTCTAATCGTTAAAACGCTCAGAAGTTTCCAGATGATCTCAGCTTCTGCTCAAAGCTTAAATCATCTTTATAGCATACTAATTGCAGAGTTTAAAGCAATGACAGATGAACAAGTAAATGTCAAACTCCTATCACTATGGTATACCGGCGACTTACCCCAGAGTGCCATTTTACAGAATTTATGTTCGTTTCATGAGCCTTCTCCTTCTTCAAAAGTTGTTTAAATGAAAGTCCATCAACCTGTCATCAGACTAGTGTTATCAAAAGCAAAAAACGCAAAAAAGCTCTAAGTTCCGCTAGGGCTTTAAGCGAAAAGTGCAAATAAAGAGTGGACATTAATGAAAAAAGGCTCATAGAGAAGAAAAAAATACAAATATATATGTTTAGTCAAATACTAATAATCATAAGCATGAATGACACATATATGAATAAAGAAATTGAAATAAAAATTACGATGAAGTGAAATATCAATTATTTAGTGTTGCCTCTTTAGAAGACGCTCGTTGATAAGGAAAAGTATGTCTTAGAACCCTGTTGACAGACATTCAAGTTTAGAGAGATTTGGCGAGAAGAACAAAATCAGAATCAAAGAACTGTCCTAAAGTCGGGGGAGAATGCAGCTTTAAGTTCCCGAGTTCATTTGAATCAAGTACTTTTGAAGTGGAGCATAAATTTATGTGTAAATGTCCATCAAAATTGCAATTACTAGTAAATATGAACCCATAAATTTAAAACATAATGGGTTTCATTGCTGAGAACGTTAAAGGTTGAAACCATAGAGCTTAAATCCTAAATTGGCCTCCGTCCTAAGCAGTTAATTCTGATATTACTGTAATCTTCTCTTTCTTTCTTTTTTCTAATTTTTTTTAAAGAAAAATAGTGAACACTGGGGCAGTTTGTGTGTATCTCAACTAATCCACGGGCGCAGCATGTCTAGCATGAAAGACAGGCAGCAAAGATAATTCTGCATGTCAAGGCTGGAGACGACGGACCCACACCTAGTGGCATAGAAGAACACCCCAGCTTCTTCCAGCTCCCACAAGAAATTTGGGTTAATAGGAGGAGAGTTCTGGAGTACGGAGCTCAAAACTTGATCGAAAGATCAATGTATATTGAAGAAGCTATATAATCGATTACTAATAGTACTAGTTTGAAAGGCACGTTGGAATTGATCCGCTAGGGGATTAACATTATACACAACATAATTAGAACCTGAATTACAAAACTGTATAAGGGATATAGAAGGTTTTCCAATACCTCATTGTCCTTATCCGCGATAAATATACGTATAGCGTCATCAGCTCCTGCACTCGCAAATATTTCTGGGTCCAGATCTTCCTCCTCAGGTATCACACGGAGTACTTCCCTAACATATTAGAATATTTGGTGTTAGCCTGTAGGAATAGCTACAACATACCCAATAAAAAGAGATCAAACATGAAATCTAGACAGTCAAACAAGCTATGAAACTCTCGATTCATGCAAAATAGACTGTAAATCTTAAACTGCCCCTCCCCCCAATTACACACTTTGTAGAAAAGAAAAAACTGCCCAAATAAAGGTAATATTAAGGAGTGAAAACAGAAACAAAAAAAAAGAGAGCATATATTAGTTATAGATATAGAGTAGCAACCTCAACCAGTCAACTGCGAAAATTGTCGTATCATGATATCCAGATAGAGTGCAAATATGTGACCTAACAAGCACAAAAAGGAGATGGTAGCAAATCAGGAATTGGAAAACATAGTAATTGCAGTAACACATATCCATTGTAGTCCCACAAAGTGGAGTCTTGGGAGGGTAGAGTGTATCCAAACCTTACCCCTACCTCAAAGATAGAGAGGTTGTTTCCAATTGACCCTCGGCTCGGGAAACATAGTTATTGCTGAGAACTATTATAGCAAAGATAGTTGACTAAATGAATGAAGACCACTCTTTGCCTGAGGAATGACAAAATAAACAAAGCAATAAATGTGGTCTCTTAAAGTGAACAAAAATAATTATCCATTTGAATGCATCAAAATGATGTTCAAAAGGACTTGCACCCTCCTTTCTTTTGGAAAATATAAAAATATGTGCATTAAGATACAAACGCTTCTTATTCCACAACAACGAAAGCACCTTTTCACTCTTTCATATACAAGGGATTTCGGGGCACCACGGTTGATGTCACGGAACAAAGGTTGGATGCGCGGGGATAACCCCGAAAAAACCTTTGCTTGCTTGGAGGCATCTGGAGGCTTACATTGACCAAAGGGATAAACATGGATGGCTTCTTAGAGCGTTCTGCTCCATTTACCAGTGGTTGCAAACATTTCAGTGTGCTAACTTAATAGAATAATTATGGAGAACAGACAATTCCCCAGGATTCAAAATGCGACTTGGATCAGGCCTTGTGCCCCAGGGTTGGGGTGGGAGGGAGGAAATCAACCATTTTGCCTTGTGTCCCAATTCTCATGTGCGCGTGTGGCCGATCTTCTTTTTAACTCTTTACTAGCCCACTAGAAAGGTAATTGTTAATAAAGCGAAAAAAAAAGCTCCTCACAATCAATGAGGGACACTCTCCCATAGGATCACATAAATCAACTTTATAGGATTGCATTATGCTTATGAAAATAAGGATAAGACCGGGCTTACCAAATATTTGTAGAATGAAGATCACAATTCCATATCTTGATGGTAAGGTCAGTACTGCAAGTTAGAGAATTCAATGTAAAATCTGTTTAGTAGTGACTACAACAACTGTCCTATTTAAGATACACCCTAGACTTGAGAGTGTATATTTTATAACGAATTCAACCGAGAGAAAGCCATACCTGCAAGATACCATTCTTCTTCTGTTTTTATTGAAAGAGAGAGATAGCACAGCAGATGTATGTTCTCTGAAAGTTCAACCATGTAGCGGTTTAAGCTCCCAAGCAATCTTAAACGACGTTACTGATAGCCTTCTTGGTCAAGCTTTCAAAATCAACTTATTATGGAAAGTGCTTTTTTGAAAAATTACTTTCAAAGAGTAGAAGTTTGGTTTTGCCTTTATTATTTACATTTTATAGAGCACTTCTGTCATACGTTGCTCGGACTCTCCAGAAAATTATAGACCACTTTTCACTGTCAGTAGGATGAATGAAACACTTCACAAAAAGTTTTTCCAAATGAATTCAGACAATCTCTAGAACTACAATCTGACCTATGACTATTATAAGAAGCTTCCAAATAGTCACACAATGGAAGATTTTTCAGTATATAAGATACACTTATACACTATCTAGACATAATAAAATGAAAAATATACCACCAAATAATAACTCTTACCTGTCAGACTCACCCAAAGTTTGAATACAACGCCAATCACCACTTGCATAACCTGCCTCTTTCCAAACCTAAAATTTCCAAGCACCACTAGAGATTAGATAATATCACTGGTGAAGGATCAAATCCCATCCCCTCAGAATCAGAATCAGAATCAGAATCAGAAGAAGAAGAAGAAGAGGAAGAGGAAGAGGAAGAGGAAGAGGAGGAGGAGGAGGAGGAAGCGGAAGAGGAAGAAGAGGAAGAGGAAGAATAAGAGGAGGAATCAGAGGAGGAAGAAGAAGAGGAAGAAGAGGAGGAAGAAGAAGAAGAAGAACAGGAAGAAGAAGAGGAAGAAGAAGAGGAGGAAAAAGAAGAAGAAGGAGAGGAAGAAGAGGAGGAAGAAGAAGAAGAAGAAGAGGAGGAGAAACGAGTTGACTACCAATTCTATGCATTACACGAAATATGGGTATGAAAAGCATGCTAGACTCCTTTTAAGCAAATAACACATGCACACACACAGAGAATATGAGGTTGAACCTCTCAAATATATATACCTTAATGGTGTTATCACTACTACCGGACAATAAAACAATTTCATGCCAAAGAACTATCTTAACATCTTCTGTGTGTCCTTGTAACACTGAAGTACAATCAAACTCATTTCCAGGCAAAACTTCCCATATCCAAATTGACTTATCACCTCCACATGTCGCAAGAAATTGCCCGTACCTATTCCAGGAAACACTTCTCACTTCATTCTCATGACCCTGGACATTATCCACGTAACGAAAATAAGAAAGCAGACAGGATTTCAGTAGATTTATAACTCATTAAAGAAAATGGAAAAAAAAATCCTTAATATAGAGGTCCATCCAAATCAATTATAAGCTAAATAAAAACAACTCCGTAGTAACAAGTTCCCTTATTCTGCTGAGTGCTGGTAGATCTTTGAAGTTTATATGTTGCAATATTTACAGAGAGTTAATTTCTCTGATAGTCTCACAAAGTCATTGTACCTTTAAAGTGTAGATACGCTCATAGGCATGAACACCGACATTTTTCCAAATGGCAGTGGTGGCATCAGAGCAAGCTGCTGCCAACAATTTGCTTCCCCGTGACCAGGCACACGATCTAACAGTAGATGATGCCTCCAAAACAGCCTGCAAAATTTCCTTCTAAGAGTTATTACAGCTCTTTTTTTATGTATAGGTTCAAATAGTCATTGTAGCTATATTTTCTTGAGCATGGAAAGAGTGCTAGAGAAGGAATAAAGAAGTTACATGAAGGGAAAAAAAATCTTCAACGGGGTTTACCAAATGCGTAGAAAAGCTAAAAAGTGCGTATAAGTCAATTTGACTAGCTTATAAGCTGAATCATACACCCTCTAAGTTTACAAGTTTCTACTAGAAAATTGTTGAATGGAGCTTGACCCTAACTCAACCCTAAAATCTAGCTCATAAGAGGAGGATTACTCAAGTCAATATAAGCAAATCACCCATCCATTTTCCAATCAATGTCGGACTTTAACCAACTTTAACACCCTTCTTCATACTCAGGTCTAACTGGAGCGTGTACCGGAAGCACAAACAAGAATGAACCTAGCTCAAATATCATGTAAATGTACTAAGCCTGATTCAACCCCAAAAGTTAGCTCATTGGACAACATTTTTTTACCACAAATGTTTATTAACAGTTTCAGCACATCTATTTCAAACACGTAACTATTTATTTATAACATCAGATTCAGCACTTTAAAATGTTTTTCAACATTTAAAACCTTATCAGTTATTTACATCAGCTAATCCAAATGATCATAAAATTGAGAAAAATGAAAAAAAAGAAAAAAGAATCAAACCTTACACACGAAAAAGCCGGAGAAGTTCTCTTCCCAGATTCGTATGGTTTTGTCATCACTCCAAGATGCGATTACTGCCGGAAAACCCCGTACTCCGGTATCCACCTTCCAAGCTATGCCCAAAACCTTACCGGTATGACCTTCGAGCTTTTGAATCTCTCTCAGTTCAAAATCGTCGTAGCTGAAATTCTTCATCGCCGGCGAAGTGACTGTGCTACTCAATAAATTGGGGAAATTTGATCAGATTTTGATGATGTTTGAGTGGATGTACAGTGAGCTGAGAAAGGAGTACTTTTACGTTACTTAAGTGGGCCTGTTAAGTTAGTTACTTAGTTTATGAACTGACAGTTACGCCCATATAGTTTTTTCTTTATTATAATAATATATAACATATTAAATTATTTCTATTCTATCTATATTTATATTTCTGTTTCTATTATATAGAAGAGTGAAGACGATCAAGGGCAAATTAGTAATTATGTTATTATGCAAGGGCATTGTTGCTTGCCGACCAAGGGGTAAATTAGGTATTACGAAAAATAATCGGTATAATTGACTTGTACCAGCTGCTATCATGATTATTTTATTGTTCTATTGGACAAAAAACGCAACAAATATATATGTATTTATTTATTTGTCCTTTCTCAAAATGTACTACTACTCTTTCTTATGGACCCCAGCTGGTACTTAATTACTACGCGCCATGTGCTTTTTTACTCTCTTTTTTATCTGTTTTTTTACAAAATGTGGTCCTTTCTTAGATGTTTACTACACGCGCTCTTTATGCAACTTTTTAAATAGAGTCATCCAATAAAGTGAGGTCCATTAAAATTTTATTTGACAAGTTCTTCCTTATTTTGGTCTCTCACATTTTCTAACACGGTACCTTTAGCCTTTTAACTGTTTTTGTACTTAAAATATTACTCTTAATATTATCCCTCCCCTCTATTTTATATATTATATAAGTTATTTTAATTTGACACAGAGTTTAAGAAAGAAAAAAAATTAAAATTTATGATCTAAAACAAGTGATAAATATTTATGTAACTATAAATAATTTATTAAGATTAAAATAAATATTTTAAAGTTAAATTGTATGATTCTATTTTTTTTAT
>JAJOOO010000655.1:0-118200 GCA_029582685.1 Solanum piurae | reverse complement strand
AGGTAATTGAGAAATTCTCTCCCAAATTTGATGCCCTGTGAGTAATGGAGGTGGGGGGTCACTTTCAACCTTATTTTTCCTAAATGCATTTTTCATCTTTCTAAACTCATGGTCCATTGGCAAGAACTGGTGATGACAATCAAACCATGTATTTTTTCTGCCATGCTTTAAAGTATTGCCTTACTATTTTCCATGCAATACGGTCATGCTAGCTTTCCAGCTGTCATCCAACCAGACAACATCCCGTATGCAGGAAAATCATTAATAGTCCACATTAAAGAAGCACACATGATAAAATTTTGCTTAGTTGATATATCATAAGTCAAAACGCCTTCAAACCACAATTGATTGAGCTCATCTATCAATGGTTGTAGATAGACAGACATCAATCAAACTTTTTGGATTCCGAGGACCTGGAATAACACAACTTAGAAAGATGTAGGGACTGGTCATGCACATTTCAGGAGGAAGATTATACGGAGTAAGAAATACCGGCCAACATGAATAAGGCAAAGCATTATTAGAGAATGGTGTGAAGCCATCTGAACACAACCCCAATCTAACATTTCTTGGCTCACTAGCAAAATCAGGATATACATTATCAAAATGCTTCCATGCTTCACCATCAGATGGATGAGACAAGACACCCGACGACCTTCTATATTCACGATGCCATCTCATATGTGGGGCAGACCTCATCGATGCATACAACCTCTTTAACCCAGGAATAAGAGGTAGATAATGCATCGCCTTAACTGGGACCATCTTTCCAGCTGGAGTCCTCTTATAACAAGCATGTCCACAAAACTTACAATTTTCTAATTCACTATAAGTGTTGTAAAACAACATGCAACCATTAACACAACAATGAATTCTATCATACGTCAATCTTAACTTGGACACCAAACGCTTTGCCTGATAGAAGTTCTTTGGTATGTTAAACTCCAGATTAACTAGTTCACCCAAAAGATCAATCATTGAGTCCATAGCTGCATTAGGAACATTCCAATCTGATTTAATATTCATTAATCTAACTGCAACTGCCAAGGCAGAATGCGGACTCCCATCACATAGTGGACGACTAAACTCTTCTAATTGATCATAGAAGCGTCTTGCTTCTTCATTAGGAGCTTCAGCAAAATATTATTTCGGTTCAATCCCAGCTTGAACCCCAAAAACATCATTGATCATTTCATGAACCCTCTCATGTTCAACCCTAACCTTTTCAACCCTAATTTGGCCGTGTGGTGCAACCATATTATATACCTCAACATGCATCGAATTATAAAACATACCATCCAATCCATCACTTTCTCCATGATCAATTCATACAAAATATCTAGGCTTAAATCCATTACGGTACAAATGAATCATAACTGTATATAGTTTAAATTTTTTTAAGAACTTAGATGCACTACAAGGACACCCAATCAATCCATTATTCTTGAAAATGTCAAGTGTCATTGTATGTTCAATAAAATTTCTAACACCGTCAATAAACTCAGGTTTCAAACCAACACCAGTTTCATAATGCATATTATACATCCACAAACGATGATCCATCTACAAAAATATAGATATTCAATTATATTATAAATAAAATTTAATAATAATTTTACTACATTAATTCATAGTTAATATATATTTATAATAATTACTTAAAATCCCAAATTCAAACTAGTAGTAGTCCTAAAACTAGTTTAGTATTGACTTAACCACATTATTTATTTTAACTTATTTATACAACTAAACAACTTTAACTATTTTAGTTTTGACTTAATACAACAACTAAATCCACCAACTAAATCACATTATTTGATTTAACTTATTTAAATAACTTAACAACTTTATAACTTTAACTAGTTTAGTATTGACTTAATTCCAACAACTAAATCCACCTACTAAATCACATTATTTATTTTAACTTATCTAAACTTAATTAGTTATATATTCAATTTAATTAGTTCCAAGTTCAAGTTCTAATTTCAAGTTCAAGTCTAAGTTCAATTTCAAATTCTAAGTTCACGTTCTAAGTTCAAGTTCAAGTTCTAATTTCAAGTTCAAGTTCTAAGTTCAAGTTCAAATTCTAATTTCAAGTACAAGTTCTAAGTTCAAGTTCAAATTCTAAGTTCAAGTCCTAATTTCAAGTTCAAGTCTAAGTTCAACTTCAAAATATGCTTTGTTTGGTCTAATTAAGTTCAATTAGTTCAAGATCTACAAAGTTAAAGCTTAATTAATGAATCAATACTAATTAATTAAGTTCAAGTTCTAGTTAAATAGTTGATCAAAATTAAGTTTATATTAATTCCTAATTAAGTTTTCAAGTTATTATAAATTATTTAAGTTTAGTATAGTTCTAATAAATTTATATTAAGTTAAAATTAATTAAGGTCAATAAGATTTTCAAGTACTACAAAATTCTAATTAAGTTCAACTAAAATCCAAGTTCTAATAAGAATAAAAGTTAAGTTCTAATAATAAATTAAACTCAACAACATTTCAAGATCATATTCCTAAATAAGATCAATTTATAGTAAATTCAAGTTATAATTAATTATAAGTTCTAATTAAGTTGTAATTCAAATCCCTAAAATTCCAAATTGAAACTAGCTAGTTAGTGTCCCAAATTCAAACTATTAGCCCTAAAATATCAAATATTATTCAAACTAGTCCTAAATTCCAAATTCAAACTAGTCTTAAAATCACAAATTCAAAGTATACTCATAGAATTCAAAAATCAAACTAGTGCTAAAATCCCAAATTCAAACTAGTAGTAGTCTTAAAATCTCAAATATAATTCAAACTAGTCCTAAATTTCAAATTCAAACTAGTCTTAAAATCACAAATTCAATTAGTTATACATATAACCTTTAAGTTCTAAGTTCAATTAGTTCAAGTTCTAAAGTCAAGTTAATTCATATTTAATTTCTAAACTTAATTATATATAAACTTCTAATCCATGGATTGGTTATATTCAAGTTCAAGTTCATATGAAAGTTCTAAAATTAGTTACATATAAACTTCAAATCCAAGAATATTAGTGTTATATATATATATATATATATATATATTCAAGTTTTAATAAGTTCAAGTTTTCAATTCAAGTTCATATATAATTTCTAAATTTAATTAGTTATATATTCAAGCTAATTAGTTAATTAGTTCCAAGTTCAAGTTCAAGTTAATTCTAATTAATTCAAGTTCATATCTCTATAAAATTAGTCATGTATAAACTTCTAATCCAAAAATTAGTTTACATATATATATATATATATATATATTCAAGTTCTAATTCAAAAAAACCCTCTTATATTCATCACATTCAAACATTCATCCTATATATGTTATGACATTCAAATTTCATTCTATTAATAATTTACTAACTAACAATTAAATTTTAAAAAATCCCAATTCACAATCAAATTAAAGATTTTCAAATTCAAGCAAATACTACAATCAAGAAAGCCTAATTCATTCTCTAACAAACACAATCAATCATTCAATCCAAAACACAAATTCATTCTCTAATTAACAAAATCAAACATAAAAAATTTAAAACTAATTTAAAGAAACCCTAACCTTCAATTAAAGGAGAAATTAGAGACAATAGAGAGGGAGCTAGGTGGCGGCAGTAGTAGCAATGATGGCGGCAACAATGGACAACGTCTGGGCTTGGAGCGATTTTAGAGAGAAGGAAGAGAGAAAGGAAGAGAGAAGGAAGAGAGAAGGAAGAGAAGAAAGAATGTGGAAAAAACTTGTCTGGGTATCCAGATATTTTAAGGAAAGCGACGGACAATGTCTCTTTGTCCGTCACTTTTTCTTTTAAATATTTGACTAAGATTTTGACCAAAAAGTGACGGAATATGCGACACTGTCCATCACCTTTTTTAAATATTTGACCATCAATTTTGACCAAGAAGCGACAGACACAAGGATGCTGTCCGTCACTTCTTTAAAAAATAATTATCAAATAAAAATTAATAGTAAGCGACGGATAGCGTGGTTATTTTTGAATTTATATATATTATTTTTAATAAAAAGCGACGGACAACGTCTCTACCTATATTATATAATTAATTATAAATTATTTATATATATATTTGGCGCAAAAATCCGCTAAAAAAAAGCGACGGACTAAGCGATGCTGTCTGTCGCTTTGTGTCAAATAATTTAAAAAATAATTATTTTTACTAAAATGCGACGGACAGTGTGGCAAAAGTCGTCATTTTTATGGGTGACACAATCCGTCGCTTTTCAGTGCGTCATTTTTTGGCAGTTTTTTAATAGTGAAATGAATTGGCACAACCAAAAATAAATTGGTGAATTCAAAGTACTTATCAGAAAGGTACAAGGACATAATTATTTCTGAGCCTGGCATTAGAGTTTTTTAGTTTCAAATTTTAGTGAAGAAAGAGTTGGAGGTGTATGTGGGAGGAGTGTAGCAAGGAAAGCTAGAAACATTGTGTTGCAACAAATTATAGGTGATCATGTGGAGGACTTTAAAATAATTTTAGATTATAGAGATGAGTTCTTAAGGACTAATCCAGGCAGCACATGTGTGATGAGACTTAGTGAAGAAACTTTTGAAGGTGGCAAAAAAATGTTTCAATCATTTTACATATGCTTTGATGCTTTAAAGAAGGAATTCAAAGCTGGAGCTAGAATATGTATAGGATTTGATGGTTGCTTCTTGAAAGGTGTTTCTAGAGGTCAATTACTTGTGGCTGTTTGTAAGGATGGGAACAACCAAATGCTACCACTAGCATGGGAAGTTGTTGAGGTTGAAAACACATTCACTTGGAAATGGTTTATGAAGCTTGTAAGAGATGATCTTGAGCTAGGAGATGGAACAGAATTGACAACCATTACTGATATGCAAAAGGTATTTTTATTTTCTTTTTCATTTATGCATTTTTTTTTCATTTATTCATTAAGTTAGATTTCATGTTATTCTAAATTTTGTTAAAGGGTATTGACAAAGCTATTGAAGATCTTCTGCCAAATGCAAAACAAAGAATATGTGCAAGACATGTTCTAGCCAACTGGTCTAAGAATTGGAAAGGCATAGAAAAAAGAAACTGTTTTTGGAGATGTGCCAAATCTACATATGAAAAAGAATTGAGAAGAAATCTGAATCATATGGAGAAGTTAGGAAATAAAATATGTGATGACTTACTGTGGTACAATATAGAGAGGTGGTCTAAATTTTACTTTAAGTTTTTTAGCTGTTGTGATAGTGTTGACAACAACATGGCTGAAAGCTTTAATTCATGGATTTCGAGGCCAAGACACAAAACTATCATCACAATGCTTGAAGAAATAAGGATCAAAGTGATGAGAATAATAGGACAATTGAGCGAGTTCTGTGATACTTGGATAACAGACATATCTCCAATGGACCTAAAGGTATTGACAGAGAACACAACAAAGTCAATTAAGTGTAACCTTGAATGGAATAATGAATATGGTTTTGAGGTTAAAGGCAACTGGGGTAACACATTTGTTGTAAATCTAGGCAATCAAATATGTACTTGTAGATCTTGAATGCTAAAAGGTATATCTTGTTGCCATGCTATAGCTGCACTTCATTTTAGAAAATTGGAGCCCATTAACTATGTTGCACATTGGTATAGCAAGGAGACTTATCTCAAGATCTATATTCACTACATTCAACCAGTTACTAACATGGAAATGTGGCCACAGTCTACCGACCCTTTTGTTATACCACATGTTATAAGAACACTACCAGGAAGGCCTAGAAAGTGTAGGAGAAAGGAGCAAAATGAAAACAAAACAGGAAAATTATCCAAGAGAGGTGTGGAGATGACCTGCAGTCTTTGTCCTACAAAGGGTCATAATAAGAGGGGTTGTCATTTGAATAATCAAGATAATGCAGGCAGAGGAAGAAGAAGAGAGACTAGTTTAATAAGGTCAAGTATTGGTTCTTCTACAGCACCAATTGAATCACAATCAAGCACAAAGAGATGAAGAGGTCGACCAAAAGGTTCTATAAAACATGTATTGTTTATAGTAATTCATTTAGTTGTTATTTTACATCTTAATCAGTCTAATATTTTTGTTGATCAACTTATGTTATAGGCTAGTGCTACTGGAAGGGGAAGAGGAACTGCAACTGGTAATGGAACAGGAATTGGTGTTGCTGCTGATGGTTCTAGTGCCACTGGAAGGGGAAGATGAGATGGAACTGGTTTGGTTGGAAGGGGAAGAGGAACTGCAACTGGTTTAGCTGGAAGGGGAAAATGAACTGGTGTAGCTGGAAGGGGAAGAGAAACTGGTGTAGCTGTTACTGCTACTAATGCTCTCTATGCTACTGGAGGAGGGAAGAGGCCAAGAATGGTTGGAATGGGGATACTACATACACAGAGTGATTTAACAATCCACAATGTATTTTGTCTTAATTATTTACACACTTTTCAATTTTAACTTATCAAGCATGTAAGCCAACCTATTTTTGTGAATCTAGCCTGAAATGTCTATAAACTCTTCAATAGTGACTGGAAATCTTGGGCATCATAAACCAAGATCAGGCTTAAAATGAAAAGGAAATGCTGCTGTAACTCAACAAGGTCTTCAAGAGATGAGAGAAAATAAAAGAATGAGAACAAGGTCCAATGCTGCTGAAGTTTGATATGTAGACTGCTTTAGTTTGATATTTTAGCTATTTTTGGAACAATTATGCAGTTGTGACTGCTTTAGTTTAATATTTTAGTTATTTTTGGAACAATTATACAGTTGTGACTGCTTTAGTTTGATATTTTAGCTGTTTTTGGAACAATTATGCAACTGTGACTGCATTAGTTTGATTTGTTTATTTTTGAAACAATTATGTTGCAGCTGTGACTGTATTAGTTTGATCTATGTTTGTTTTTGAAACAATTATGCAGCTGTGACTGCATTAATTTGATCTATGTTTGTTTTTGAAACAATTATGCAGCTGTGACTGCATTCGTTTGATATTTTAGCCGTCTCTTTTTGAAACAATTATGCAACCATTTTTGCATTACTTTTATGTGTACAATTATGCAGTTGTGACTGCAATTCAGTGAATGCAGTTGTAAATAAAACACAAACGAAATATAGAAACAAGCAAATTACATTAAGAGACTAAGAAGAACACACAATTCATTACAAAAGAGTCTTGCACCTAATTGATTACAACATAAACAGTGCTACACTACACCATCATTGATCTCACTACATCAAGAGCTTAAGGTAACTTCATTGAACCTTTCTTCATATATATCACCCAGAACCAATAGCTTATAGCTATAACCACAACACAACAACAAGTTACAAAAAAAAAGAAGCATATTCTACCATGTTCTTCTCCAATTATTCTGCATTCCTTTCATCTTCTCAATCTCTTCTTGCAACATTTTCAATTTCATACCTAGGCAATCATCATCTTGTTTGAAATCTTCAGGCTTGTCAACTTCTTCAGTAACCTCAATCAATTCAAATGCAGTGGCTGATGTTTGAGAGGATTCTATTATATTCTCAAGCTCACCCAATTTCTGTATTAGTTTAGGAATCACAAATTTCGACCTCGGATCAATATTTTATTTATCCTTCAAACACCCAAAGTGGCATGATCTAGGACACTTCAATAATGAAAAAGGATGAAGGAATTAGTGGTTAATCAAAATTCTTAATCGGCTAAAAAAATTAAACAAAAATGATCTTTACCCCATAATAAGGACATGACCAATATCTTCTTCCGTGGTTATTTGAAGTCCAAGATATTTTCAAACGCATCACAAGCCCATGATTACAATAAACTTTTTTCTTCATAGTATAATCATCTTCTTCCATACAAAGGTTTGTCATGCTAATTGATCACATTGTGTGCTATAATTTTGTGCAAGAAGTAGCGAGAATCTGGAAAAAATAGATAATAAGAAAAAGGGAGGAAATAAAAATCAAAATAATAGATGAAGAAGAATAAGTTTGAATCTTACATTTTGAAGAACAATTATTCCTTCAAAGATTCAACTTTTAGGTTTGAAGAGCTAAGATTTGAGAAAAATCAAGAAAAGAATAATAAATTAGGTCACCATTTTTGGATCATTGGGTTGGTGAGGGAGAAGAGGAAATTAGGGTTCTTTAAAAGTGAAAATTGATCTTTAAATACGTAATGGGTCGGATATTACCGTTGGAGGGGCAAATTTGATTTTAAAAAAATGTTAAAAGATGAATAACGCGTCGTTCTAAGCTGTATCAACACGCACACAAGGCCGGTGTTCGGAGGGTTGAAAATAATTCACATCAAATATGTTAAGGGGGTATATAAACACCTGTGCAGTTTAAGTACTAAAGTAAGTTCTTGTCCCAAGTTCAGGAGTTTTAAAAAAATGTATTTTCTCTTATTATTATTATATTCCTTTGAGGATTTGTAAGGATGATTTAGTAGTTTTAGAATAGTAATGTAGATCATCAAAGAATTAAGTAAAATTTCATGTGTATGGGTGAAAATACCATTTGACATATGATGGGACTTATTCGAGATGCATGACAGTCAAAGTTTAATTAGATCTAACTCTGTGAGAATAATAACACCGGGGACAACCTTCAGTCATACCTGATAAGGCTATTCTTGTCCAATGGAGATTCGGAAAAATAATGCAGGAACATCTCTCTATCTCTGGTGGTGAGATTGAGAGTGCGCTAGCAATCGTTCAAAGATATTCCCTATTAACAACCGTTTCTAAAGAATTGTTGTTCCTGTTTATTACTCTCTCAGTTTCAATTTGATTATCTAGTTTTTACTTGTCATAGTGTTTAAGAAAAAATAAACTTTTGAATCTTATAATCATAAACTAATGATATGTTGAATGTGCTCAAAAAGTAATGCCATGTGAAAAGTTAAAAATAAATTTTTTTGTCAAAACGGAAAAAAATATTCCTTTTGAAACGAACTAAAAAGAAATGTAAGAAAAACGAATTAAAATGACCTAGAAAGTACTCCCTCTGTCTCTCTAATTACTTGTCCACTTTTGAATTGACACACCAATTAAGAAAACAGTTAATGACATAGTGAGTTTACCATTTTACCCCTATTAATTATGAAGTGGATGGAAAGTTCTACATTTTTCAAAGTAATTAATCATTTAATTGAGGGTATAATAGGTAATTTTTTTTATCCTTTCTTGATTTGTCAAAATGGATAAGTAATTAGGGACAACTATAAAAAGAAAAATGGACAAATAATTAGGAATAGAGGGAGTATTTCTTATGACATACATTAGCAAGTTATAGCATCAAGAACATTCTATTGGCTAATTATAATATCCATATCCACTTGAACATTGATTATAATTCAATTGCTATTATAGCATCCTCGAAATTGATGCCGTGATCAGCTTTAAAGCTCATTGATAGGAACGAAGTCAGATACCTTTTCCGTTTTTAATTACTTGTCCACTTTTTCTTTTTTAATTGTTCCTAATTACTTGTCTATTTTGACAAATCAAGAAAGGACAATTTTTTTTACCTATTATACCCTCAATTAATTTCTTTGAAAAAGGTAGAACTTTCGCTAGTGTGCAATGTTCATCACAAGAGACTTATTCGATAATTGGCTAGTCACAACGAGATGCAAAAAGTCCACATATTTTCTATGCGACTTTATTTGGCCTTATCGTAGCCACACATTCATTTTTGTTCGATTAAGAGCACTATTTAAGTCATCAGTATTGATCATAATCGATACTCAAATTTGCACAAGAACAACCACAATCACACACAAGAGGTGGCAATTTTTTTCCAGATGGGTCAAAAACCATTTGCATTCATAATGAAGAGGCACAAGCTCAAACATCCATAAAACAATATCAAAACACAATTTAAACACAAAAACCCAATAATATATACAAAAGATGTAGTCACAAGAGGTAGGTACGGAGATACCTCACCCCACCACAAACAAAAAATGCAGTTGTCCTCAAATGCAACAAAATAATAAAAAGTCAATAAAAATGACCGAGAGGGAGGTAAATAAAGGTCCTGTCTACACAGTTGCTCCATCTTTCGGGGCATCAGTTCTTGGTATCACATAAGCAGTACTTGCTACAATAGACCCAACCATGGTGGTGTCTCTCAAGGAGGTCTGGTAGGCAGTCTCAAACATATCATCCTCCAAGTCGGCCAGATCATCATATACGGCAACATTTCACTTCCCAAGCTGCTCTTTATCAGTCTCCGCCTCTGACGCATCAACTGCCACATGATCCATAGGCACATCTCCGGTGGTAGCGGGAGGCATCTCAGAACTACCTGGGACACCCTCAGTCTCAGTTGCCTCAAATAAAAAAGTGAAGTCTGTAGACTTTAGATAGTTCACGTCTTTCCTCAAGTCTGCAACCTTGTCTTTCAAATCCGTCATCTCTGAAGTAGCCCCCTGTCGACTCTTACAAGTCTCTACTCTCGCCGTGAGAGCGTCAATAGATGTTCAGAGGGGTGTCAATGTAGCTAGGATGGCCCGCTCGATTATCCAAGGTACCTCGGCCTCTAATTAGGTAGCCCACACATTGGCAAAATGGTCTAAGTGCCCCATCTTCAGTATCATGGCCTGAGTAATCCTGGAAGGCAGGGATACAGTAGAAGAATCAGGAGCCTGGGAGGAAGTGAAAGCGGGATTACCTGAATGCCCGGAGGTTGGAGTAGGCAAAGATGACTCTACAGGTATCAACTTAACATCAAACTTCGGGGATGTATCCACCGGAGCCGCTCTCCTCCTGTCTGCCTTCTCCCGAGTGTACTCGGTCTCTATGCGCCAAATGTCTGTGGAGGATGTGGGGATGACCTCGATGTCCCTCTTCTCATTACGAGGAACTCCAGCACACCGGCACAACTTTGTAATTAGGATAGGGAAAGGAAGGAATGTCTGCCACTGTTTGGCCCTCATGTTTATCTTTTGCTAATGATGAGTCCCATGTTGAACCGCTTCTTTGCTATGATCGATCCTAGACAGGCTGCCTTCGCAAGGCGGAGGATGGACTCATTCTGTGAAGGTATGATGGAGTTGCTGATGAATCCGAACCAGTACGGTGCAACTACATTCAAGTCCTTCTTCTCTATCTAGACTCCCACCTCAATCCACCTCAGGGTGGTATCATAAGTAAGGGGGGCAAGCCAACCCTTTAGGTCATCCAGGAATTGAGCTGTAGCCAGACCCTTATACTCATCCTCGAATCCCGTAGCTCTATCAAAAACATTATTGATGTGATCGCTGCTGCGCCCCACTTCTTTCCCTCGGACCAAGACATACTTCATCGGGGTGAATGCACTATCCTTCTTCTTCCCTTGAGGAACGAGATCACAATAAGAAGAATAGAACTCATGGACCTAGGTGGGGATATATGGGCCTCGGGCCTGGTGAAGATATCGAATCTGTGTCATCGGAGTGTGTCCCACACTAGAGGGTACTTTCCTTCTAGGCCCTCTATGGATAACAACTTCTCCTAGAGAATCGTCCTCAATCCCTCAGCCTTTAGCTGATTGAGTAGCCGAGGAGGAGGACCCTGAACTAGTGGCGCTGGAACCACCGTCTTTACTGGAGCTAGCACTATATCAGCAGCCGGAGGCGTGGCCTCTGGAACCATAGATGTATCTTGGCGAGACCTTGCACGAATTTCTGCTCGCTGGGACTGTAGATGATAGTCATTGTCAGGCTCAGAGAATGCAGCCTGAGAATCAAAGGAATCCATCTCGCTGCCGGATATGTGCTCTGATATCTCAGATGCGGGTGCCTTGCCCTTGCTTTTGCCTCTTTTGGGAGGTGCCTTCTTCCCCTTTATAGAAGGGGTAGCTACCCCCTCATTACTAACTATGCCCGTGGTCTTTTATGGGGAGGCATATCTAAGTTGGTTCTAGCCATATCTGCAAAAACATCATAGAATGTTAGAAACAGTTCAAGAAAAGTTGCAGAAATAAGGTAGTAGAAAGACTCGCCGAACCGATCGGCGAGTCGCCGAACCGATCGGCGAGTCACCGAATCGCTTTGGCGAGCCGCAAGATCAGGCTCGCCGAAAGGATTGGCTAAAAAGTTTCCCAAACAAATAGCATGTTGGCGATGAGAAGGACCTTTCGGCGAATCGCTGACCTTATTCGGCGAGCACAAACTATCCCGCCAAAAGTTATAGTGTATTTTAGGGGTTAGAGGCGCAAAAAGACCGATAAAAGAAGACTTTTGACTAGTCTCCGAGTGCCCTCGGCGAGCTCAGACTTCTCACCAAAAATTACAGAATCAAAATCAACTAAAGCATGAAATTAAAGGCGATCAAGGGGGATTTTGGCGAACCGCCGAGTGGTTCAACGAGCTCGACCCAGCTCGCCAAACTGCCCAACGTGCCTATTTTCAACCCCAACTTCCAAAATTAACCCCGCAGCCCCCAAAAACAAAATCAAACAATACACATTCTCAATTAAGCCAGACCCATTAGACCCATGCCACCGGGGTATTCAGACTTACCCCGATTTGGCCAAAATTGGCCATTTGATGACTTTAACCCTTAAGAATGACGTCAAACGCTCCATCATTGGGCAAAACACGTCATTTAACACAATTTGGGTTACTCAGACATCACCCGACTAGACTCAACAACAATTAAGCATAACCCACAAGATTACGATCAATTTTAATGTGCAAAATTTGGGAAATAAACAACTTAGGTAATTAAGGTATGATATCAAAATTAAAATAGGCAAACAAGCACACATATATGAATTCAGAGAGGCCCAGCGCACATCAACACAATTTATAACAATGCATTTGAGTTCAACCACTATTTACGAGTTTGGGGTTCGAAAAACCAACCTTTAATGACGAATTACGATTTGAAATGCTAGGCGACAAAGAATTCCAACTCCGAACACATAATCAATGACTAAAAATCTGTAAAATGCAAGAATATAGGAAATATAGAGTGTGGGTGTGAATGTATGAAGTTAAATAGTGAGGGAATGTGAAAGAGTTTGAAAATTTAAACCTTTGGCCTTTTCAAAACCGTCCAGTTCGCTCCCTTTCGGCGATATTAGTTGACCTCGCAGAACCACTCGGCGACACACCGAGTTTTATAGGACTTCCGTTAATGTGGGGTCCAAACAGCGGACAAAGTCGGGCTCACCGACTTGTCCATGGGCCCACCGAGTTTTACAGAATCCATCTTTATAATTTCTTAAGTCCAACGGCGGTCCAAGTCGAGCTCGCTAACCTCTTTGGCGAGTCGCCGGCTGGACATTTTGCTCGCCAACCTGCAATTTTCAAACACATTCTACACTTCAACCTGCACAATCAACACACTTTATTCCAAAAACAAAAAGAAAGAAAATAAAAACATGGGTTGCCTCCCAAGCAGCGCCTTAGTTAATTTTGTGACACGACACAAGTCCTCGCTCAAACTTCATTCTTGGGGTTTGCCATAGTATCACTAGGCAACGCCCCTTGTTTTCTCGGGTTTAAATGAGAAGAAATTTGACCCATTTGGGTCTCCAACTGCTTGATAGAGACGGAATGAGAAGTCACCGTCTGGTTAAGGGTCGATACGTCTTCGTTCATCTCTTTCAAAATTTTTTCGAATCCTTCAACCTTGTTGACATTACGAGAGATAATATCCTCAGCCCGACCACCCTTAGAATCTTTGGGCTTTTGATGCTCGTGGGGAGGAACATAACAATCCTTCACCCCATTTCTTTCTTCTAAGTGGCATTCAAATCCTGTCACTCTCTATCACGATCTCTACAGCCCTCATCTCTATTACAACCTTGGTTACCACCCGGCCTTGGGTAGTTAGCATGATAACCTCCTCCTTGGTTGTCTAGAAAGTTCACTTCCTCATTCTACAGTGCTTCAAACTTGACCTCATTGGGGTTTACACAACCCATACCCACAACATTGACACTCCTAGCACTTGCTCCCATGACATTTTTGGCCAAAATGTCAAGTTGGGTCATCATCTTTGCCATGTTTTGGTCCATCTCTTGATCTTTCTCAAGCTGCTCCTTTGTCAATTTAAAAGTGAGAGGGGAGACCTGATCTTCACGGGTGTACCATGCTCGATTAATTTTGGTCATACTATCCAAGAGCTGGGTTGCTATAATGTAAGGTTGTTGCATCAAACCTCTCGGATAAAGTTGATCAGCTGCTCCCTTGTTCACCGAATCAAGGCTTTGGTAAAAGTATTGTAGCAAAACGTTGTCGGGCGAATCATGAGTTGGGCTTTGCAGCACCAACTTCTTAAATCTTAGCCTAGTCTCATGGATTGGCTCACCCTCCAAACGCTTGAAGCTTTGGATGTTGTCATCAACTTTGAAGGAGGGAATAATCTCACTCGGAATGCGGTGACAAGCTCTTCCCACGAAGTGATAGAATCTCTTGGAAATTCAGCCAACCACTTACATGTTTCTCCCATTAGAGAAAATGGGAACAAACTCAACCGAACCGACTCTTGAGATATGTTCTTAAAAGAGAATGACACGCAAACATCAACAAAGTTCCTTATATGCTCACGGGGATCCTCATGAGACAACCCACCAAACAACCCTTTCAATTGGAAGAGCTGCAACATGGTGCTTGTAATGTGGAACACAGTGTTCCCTTCAGTCGGAGGCAAGAGAATGGCACCAACTCCACCTACTAGATTTGGATCATTGACATTCGGTTCATTGACATCATCGAGGTTTCCGATGTCATCTTGGTGAACCACTTGGCTACCATCGCTTCCGTTGACACTCATTTCCTCTATTTTCAGCAAACAACACAAAAACCAAAACTAAAATTAAGTAGATTCAACTATGACTAAAAAGAACAAAATTCAACTTCACCAAAATATTCTCAAACAACACCATTCCTCGGCAGCGACGTCATTTTGATTAATAACGTTTCAAATACAGTTCATCCAATTCTAAGCATCAACGGTCGTTAATCAGTATAAAACCCAACTAAATGAGTTGAGGTCGAACCCACAGGGAGTGGTACGTGTTTCAGATTCAATAGGGAAGTATGAACATTTTCAAATCAGTCATAGGAATATAAATTATCGATTAAAGACATCATTCAGATCAGGGGTGACACGAATGTCAAATGGAGGGGGGGGGTTTGGTTTGGAATTATCAACTACAAACAGTGACAAACAATACGAAATAACAATAATGAGATGGGTTTTTGGGATGTTATTCGATTATAGGCTAATATAGATAAATGGGTAATTGCAACTATTAGAAAATAACTAGATATTAGTGAGTAAGCTAGGTTACAGAGGAGATAAACTTTCTCTCAAAAAATTTACCCCGAATCAAGTTGATTTCTCTCGAACATCAACAAGCATGCAAAATAAAAACATCCCACACCTTACACCATTCACTATCTCGAGCTGAATGTGTGGGATTGGGTTTAGGATTCACTCTCTCAAGATGAACCCAGGTCAACCCATTACCTACAGAGCATCAATCAATATGTTTAGTTTTAAAACCTCTCTCTCGAGCAAGCCTAAAACACAAGGGTAGAACTGCATTTGCAACTACAATTCTTAAATTAAACCACAATTAATGATCTAACTCACTTCTAATAGCATTTAAACTAACAATTAGCAATACCCATAAGCTAAATCAGCCCATAATCACATAATCACACCCCAAGAATTGGGGTTTTAGCTAGACATCATAAGAAGGTAAAAACAATTACCAAATTGATTATGCATCAACTAGGTAAGTGTAGATTCGTCCTTACAATGCTCCAATTTGAAGAATCTCAAAGACCCACTTCCAATTTCTCAAAAGTGAAAAACTTCAATTTTTCAAAATGTAGGAAAAACTAGAGAAAATTGTCTCACCAATTCAAAACTCTAAAATAGATTAAAAATATATGAGCTAAGATACTAAAGTAAATGTTCAAAAGTGTATTTATAGTCGCCAAAAATGTGCTGCAAAGTGTCACTCGGCGAAGTAAGTCGGGCTCGCCGAACCACTTGGCAAGCCGCCTTTTGGTCACTTCCATCTCCCTTCTATGGCATTTAACATCCTTGAGGTTTGTAACCTTGGGCGATCTAACACTGCATCATGGAACCACTCGGCGATCCGCCGACTGCTCCTTTCTCTCGCCAACTTGGTTCTTTCCTTCAGGGCTTGGCACACTGGAACTTTATGCGTTCAAGCAGCCATTCGACGACTCGCCAAATGAACTTGGCGATCACCAGGCTTGCCTTTCTTTATTCTTTCAGCTCACTTTGTTCCTTTTTGAAAATTAGTGTCCTTGCTTTGTTCCTCAATCCACATACCATAAAATCAAGGGTTTTACATCAGTGATTGACACAAAATAAGCATTTCAGTACACTAAATCTATAAAAACAAAGCCATAAGTGAGTCCAAATATCAGACTCATCAATGGCCCTCGCTGTACTGGATCTAGTAGCTCGAGGGGGGTGATCTTCAGGTGTAACATTTATCTGTACCTCCAAATTACTAGATTATTGAGTATGATCACCTTCGAATTGTGAAGCAGTAGGTGAGAAAGATGGAGCTGCATTCTTTCTTCGGGGAGCCATAGTACCTGAACCATGCAAACACCCATTAATAACCAATTCAGTAAAATGACATACTATCGGGTACTCAGACTTCCCCTGTGTAATTACAACATAACGCCTTGCCTTAAGAAAGCCGTCACCCAATCTATCATTAGAAATTGCCACAGAATCAAACAACATAAAAGAAATAAAAATACAAAAAGTAAAACTAGATTTTTTTATTTATACGGGAGCCAAGATGGCCGTGGTGGGTACCACGGTCTGTGAAGACCCTCGTGAAAACAAGTTGGTGAATTGACTGTGTGGGACTATGTACTCGAATGGATCACGGACGGCTTCACGGTCCGTGGAGTAAACCACAGTCCGTGAAGACTATCGTGATCCTACCCAGTGTACTCCCCTTTTGCCAAGTGTGGTCCACGAGGGGTTTCACGACCCTTAGTTGATTTCACGGTTCGTGAAGCCCATCGTGGACTTACACTTGGTCATGTTCCAGTACTTTTATCCCAAAAGTAACCATATGCTCAATTTTAACAAATTTCATTAACAAAACTCCCTAGTGTATACATGTTTCTACCAACTTTGGACTCAACTCACACTAATGACATCCCTCAACTCAAGTTTTCGAAAATTTAGCATACCCAGAACCCACAACAACGAAATTCACCCAATTTCAACCAACCGACAACAATTTCACATCACCAATGGTAGTTCGTTATATAATCATGCTAAATCCGACCAAATCGAAGTAAATGTAACTTGTTTTAGACAAGATCAAACTTATAACAAGTTATACAAAACTTACTTGGAATTTAGAGGAAACTTTCCACCTAAAAGAGAGAAGATGAACTCAACGCGAATTCCTTAGCAAAATAGAACTAAGGTTTCGATTCTTTGTGATATTTAGAACTTTAGGATGAAGGGGACGCCTTAATAACCTTTGAGTAACCGTTATAGAAGTGGAAAAAGGGAAGAAAAGCTGACCTTTGATGTTTGAAGAGACATTTATATGTTTGTCTTAATTCTTCCTTACGCGCGGGTCGGGTCGGTTTTTCTGGTAATGATGGGTTGTGGACGACGGGCCGTGAAGTTCCCGTGAAAGGGACCATGGTCCGTGAAGTCTTCCGTGAACTTAACTTTGGAAAGTAAAACTCACCTGAGGTTCAAGAGAGGCTAGACGGTCTGTACAAGGACTGACGGATCGTGAACCCTTTCGTGAACCATATGATGGCAAGTTACAATAGCTTCCTTAGGTTGGTGCTGAGATTGACGGGCCGTGAGGTTGCCCGTAAAGGACACCACTGCCCGTGAGACTGCTCGTAAAGAGCTGTCTGTACCCAATTTCTGCAATTCTTAATCCAGTCTTTCATGCACACATCAACACACAGTGACTCTGTATAAACAAAGAAAAATAAGGAAAAGTGAACTACCTATTACAAATACAATCTTGGTTTGCCTCCCAAGCAGCGCACAATTTAACGTTGTGGCGCGATGCAGTTTACTTGACTACTCAAATTTCATGAAGTTTACATTCCTCAACTATCTTCACTTCTTCTGGAACACCCAAATATGCCTTAATTCGCTGACCATTGGCCTTGAACTTTTCACCCTTGTCATTCTCAAGTTCAATAGCACCCAACTGGAACACCTGAGTTACCTTAAAAGGTCCAGACCATTTGGATCTCAACTTTCCCAGAAACAGACGAAGTTTGGAGTTGAAAAGTAACACCAAATCACCCAGAGTGATGGTTCTTTTCTCAATATGCTTGTCATGATAAGACTTCATTCTCTCCTTTTACAGTGCAGACCTCTCATACGCTCTCAAATGGAACTCATCCATCTCATTAATCTGATCCAATCTCAGGTTTGCTGTTTCACCCCAACTAAGATTCAGCTTCTTCAAAGCCCAAAGTGCCTTATGCTCAAGCTCTACCGGAAAATCACATAACTTTCCAAACACCTATTGATATGGAGACATACCAATAGGCATCTTTAAAGCTGTGCGATATTCCCATAGAGCATCATCTAACTTTCGTGCCCAATCTGTCGTGTTGGCATTCACTGTTTTTGCCAGAATCACTTGAATCTATCTATTGGACACCTCCTCTTGATCACTGGTCTGGGGATGATAAAAAGTTGACACCTTGTGCTGTTTAACCCCATATTTGGCCAGAAGTGCGCTGAATACCTTGTTGCAAAAGTGGGAACCGCCATAACTGATAATGGCTCTGGGTGTGCCAAACCTTGAGAAGATATTCTTTTTCAGAAAGCCAGCAACACTCTTGCCATCATTCTCAGGCAAAGAAACTGCCTCAACCCATTTGGACACATAGTCCACTGCCACTAATATATACTTCTGCCCATAGGAGCTCATAAATGGGCCCATGAAGTCAACTCCCCACACATCAAATATCTCCACCTCCAGAATAGGTGTCATGGGTAACTCGTGGCGCCGAGAGATGACTCCTTGCCGCTGGCATACATCACAACTCCTTACTATGTCCATCACATCCTGATGAATTGTAGGCCAGTAGTACCCACACTAAATTACCTTATGGGCTGTTCGAGCGCCTCCATGATGGCCACTTACTGGAGAGGAGTGACATACCTCTAGAATGTGCAATATCTCAGCTTCAGGGATGCATCGTCTAATGATATTATCACCACACACCCTGTAAAAATACGGGTCATCCTAAAAATACTTACCCACATTATGCATGAACCTCTTCCTTTGCTGAAATGTCAGCCCCTCAAATTTGAAGTTACTAACAAGAAAGTTAGCAAAATCAGCAAACCAAGGAATAAGATCAAGAGTAGCAGCTAATACCTGCTCATCCGGGAATGAATCATTTATTTTGAGTTCAAGTTCCTCTTTCTTTTCAGCCTCCAACCTAGACATGTGATCAACCACGTGATTTTCACAACCTGTCCTATCCTTAACCTCAAAATCAAACTCCTAAAGTAGCATAATCCATCTGATCAACCTTGGTTTGGCATCTTCCTTTGATATGAGGTATCTCATAGCTACATGATCCGTGTGGACTATCACTCTAGTACCAACAAGTAAGCTCTGAATTTCTTGAAAGCATACACCACAACCAATAGTTCCTATTCAGTGACTATGTAGTTTCGCTGTGCTCCATTTAGTGACTTCCTAGCGTAATAGATCGGATGGACCATCTTGTTGCACTTTTCCCCCAACACAACTCTTAGGGAAGTACTACTAGCATCGCACATTACCTCAAATGGCTCAGTCCAGTCTGGGCCAATGATCACCGGGGCATAAATCAGCTTCTCTTTCAAGCGTTCAAAAGCTCTTAGACATGCCTCATCAAAAGTAAATCTCACCTCCTTCTCCAAAAGCTTGCACAAGGGGTGTGTAATTTTTGAGAAGTCCTTGATGAAACGCCTATAAAACTGGCATGTCCTAAGAAGCTTCGAACACCCTTCACACAGATAGAAGGATGCAACTTTTCAATCACCTCAATTTTGGCCTTGTCGACCTCTAATCCTTTTTGTGACACCTTGTGCCCATGGACTATGCCTTTCTTGACCGTGAAATTGCACTTCTCTCGGTTCAGCACTAAATTGGCTTTCTCGCATCTCTGTAATGCCCTTCTAAGATTAAGCAAATAGTCATCAAAGGTATCACCTACCATTGAAAAATCATCCATGAATACTTCCAGAGTGTCCCCCACCATGTACGAGAAGATATACATTATGCACCTCTGGAAAGTTGCTGGTGCATTACATAGTCCAAATGACATGCGTTTAAACACAAAGGTGCCATAAGGACATGCAAAAGTGGTCTTTTCCTGATCTTCAGGAGCAATTGATATCTGGTTGTAGCCAGAGTATCCATCTAAGAAATAGTACCACCCTTTTCCAGCCAACCTGTCAAGCATCTGGTCCATGAATGGCATCGAGAATTGATCCTTCAAGGTACACTTGTTCAACTTCCTATAGTCCATGCACACTTGCCATCCAGTGACTGGTCTTTGTGTGACCAACTCATTCTTTGAATTTGCCACCACCGTCATACCACCCTTTTTGGGCACACATTGCACTGGGCTGACCCAGTGATTGTTAGAAATTAGGTACACCACCCCAGCATCTAACCACTTGATGATCTCCTTTTTGACCACCTCTTGCATGGTTGGGTTTAACCTCTAGTAGTTCTCAATGCTTGGGCTACAGTCCTACTCAAGTTGGATCCTATGAGTGCATATACCCGGAGGTATCCCAATAATGTCAGTAATGGTCTACCCAATTGCCCTTTTGTATCTTATCAGCATTTTGATCACAGCTTGAACCTGTTGTTCATTTAAATCTGCAGTCAAGATCACATGCAAAGTGTTGTTAGCGCCAGAAAATACATACCTCAGGTGACTGGGTAATTGTTTCAATTCCAGCACATGCACCTCCTCAATGGATGGTTTTGCTGGAGGGCTTGGCCTTTTTTTCAAATTCAGGTCCAGTTTCTTTGGAGCATAAGAGTGTGCTCCCATACCCCGTAAGGCATTTACGGTTTCCACATAGTCAGTCCTGAAATCCGCTTCAAAATTCATCAACACGGTTGCTAATATTTCAACAACCAGCCTCTCCTCAATGGTTTCTCCCATATCTTCTTCATCAATAACCTCTATCGCAGACACCACTTATTTGTTGAGTCTAAACTTTAGTTCTCCTCTCTCAACATCTACCAATGCTCGTCCTGTGGCCAGAAATGGTCTTCCCAAAATTATGGGAACCTCAAAATCCTATTCGCAATCCAAGATCACGAAGTCTGCCGGAAAGATGAATGTGTCCACCTTTACGAGCACACATAGGATGCCTACAGGTCGCTTCACTGACCTATCTGCCATCATCAACTTCATTGCTGTGGGTTTTGGAACTCATAACCTGAGTTGCTTGTAGATAGCCAATGACATCAAGTTTATACTGGCCCCTAAGTCACACAAGGCCTTCGCAAATTTGATTGATCCGATGGTGCACGGTATGGTGAATGCACCCGGATCCTCCTTCTTCTTTACTAGAGATCTGATAGCAATAACACTGTAGTGATGAACATAGTCAGTCAAATCAATACTTACAACTCTTTTTTTTGTGACCAAGTCCTTCATGAACTTGGCATATCCTGGCATCTGCTCTAGTGCTTCCACCAATGGGATATTCACTGATAGCTGTCTCAGCATGGTGATGAATTGAGAAATTTTTCCATCTTCGGCTTTCTTTTTAAGCCTTTGAGGGAAAGGATGAGGTGGTCTTGGGTTTTGCTATAAAGGCCTAGTTCCCTCAACCCCTTTCTCTGATGCTCCTGCTTTTTTCTCTATTGGCTGAGCATCCTCCGAATCATCTACATGTTCAGCTTTGGTCTCCTCTCTTCCAGTTCGCTCCACCACCTGTTCATTCACAGTACCTGCAGAAATTAGGTTATTAAAAATCTTACCACTCCTTATGGCGATAGCCATGCAATTCCCGTCCTTCTTAGGATTTTGAATAGTATCACTTGGTAGGGACCCATTCTTCCTCTGGTTCAGTGATGCTAAAATTTGCCCTAACTGCTTCTCCATTTGCTTTGTGGAGGTGGTGTGGGAGTCTACCAGTTGACTCATACTGGAGAAATCACCTTTCATATCTTCACCCCTGCATCAGTTGACTCAACTTTTTGGAGTACCTTGGCAAACATGTCTTCCATCTTAGACCCGCTGGAACTACTACTTGCCCGATATCTATTACCTGGGGCACATACATACCACTGCAATCATTTCTGTACCCATCTCTGTTCTGCCAGTTTCCTTGTTCTCTATTTGCTGGCCTATCATACTGTCCTTCTCTTGAGTAGTTCTGACCTGCATTTACAGAATTGTAACCTTGGTTTCCCGAGTTATAATTCCGGAAACCTCCTTAGTTGCCCAAGTATTTCGCCTCCTCATCTAGATCGATGTCCTGATCTTCATACATGTTTGGAGGTCCTACAACAATTACCTTTTCAGAACTTGCTACAATATGTTTCGTGAGTAGATCTATCTGGGTCCTTATGTGTGCTATGTCTTGATCCCTTTCTTCTTCTCTTTTCCTTTGTTCAACTGAGAGTTCGAAAGTGAACCCAAGGTCTCCTACTTCTACATCCCATTGTGTACCATGCCCTATTATTCTTGGACACCTCGTCCATCAGCTGCATGTCTTTAAGAATGGCTTCCTCATGAATGATCCTCCACACACTGCATCAGCAACAAGTTTAGTAACATAATTCAAAGATCTATAAAAAGCTTGTTTAGGATGTCTCTCAGTGAGACTAAGGTTTGGACACTTCTTCAGCTTTTGGCTGAATCTCCACCAGGTGTCATGCATCGCTTCTCATGGTAACTTCTTATGGGCACTTATCTTATCTTTTATCTGCAGCTCTTTTGATTCCGGAAAGAATCGTTCCAGGAAGGCCTCCTTCAGTTCAGTCCAAGTCCTGATTGAGTCATCATGCATCTCATTTAACCAATTAGGTGCCTCCCCAGTAAGAGACAATGGAAACAACCTCAATCTCATTGCTGTCAGGCTAACCTCAGGAATTTCTTGCGATTTGCATATCGCCACAAAGTTCATCAGATGTTGATTAGCATCATCACCAGCTGCACCCATGAACATACCTTTCGGATTCAATAGTTGAATCATAGTGTTGGTGATTATGAATTTCACACCAGGAGGTAGTGCAGGTAACACTATTGCTCTTGTGGCTCCAGCTCCATCCAAATCTAAGTCATCCTCCTCGTACATCATGTGAGCTGGATGTTGTGCTCTACCCCTTGGAGCTAGTGGTTGGCGGTGGGGCAGAATTATTTCATCCACTCCTATGTTTTCTTCCACCAGCCTAGGCGAGTTGTTCACAATATTTTGCTGAATACCTCTTGCAGTTGTTTCAGCCTCCAATCCCAATCTTTGCCTCTGAGCCTCAAGTTCTTGTGCATTCACTATTTTTCGAATAGTCTTCCGAAGTTCTGGGTCGTAAGGAATTAATGGAGCTTTTTTACTTCTAATATTTGGCATACACAGTCGAACTCACGTGAAAGAGACACAGACAAAGAACAAGACGTAAAATTAGGAAATATAACTACAATTCGAATAAAAGCTAGTAAAATACTTCTGAATTGAAATTCCCCGGCAGCGGCGCCAAAATTTGATACGTCCAAACTTATACCTCAATGAAGAGATATAAATGGTCGAAGTCAATTTATAGAACTCAACGTGAGTTGAGGTCGATCCCACAGAGAATTTCTTACATAAATGATTTTACTGTCGCGTTTTACTCAAATGTCGTTATTATTTCCTAAAGAAACAGTTATAGAAAGTAAAATGGGTTTAGCTATAAAGCTCTAGTAACCAAGGGTTGTTAACTAAGATATAATTTAGCAATTAACATAATATCAGTTCTAAAGTTTTTTCGATAATTAAATGAAACTAGGATTGTGTTCCCCATAACGTTGCATCTAATGTTTTTCCATGTTTGAGTTTCAGGTAATTTAACTCTATAAAATACAAGCGAGCTACATATATATGATACTTCTCTATCTAATCAGATAATTTTCACTCAAGTCCTCTCGGTTCCATAGTGTTACAAATTTTACCCTCACTTACAATAGTGTTAAAGTTCTTTTCTCTCGAACTTGAACTTTGACTCCATTTCTTTATGTTAATTTAGCATTTTCCTAACTATCATTTTTATCTCGAACAAATGATAGATACAGGCTCACCCTAATGCGTGCACTCATTAGAATACATGAATAACGAAAGTTAAATTATACTTTGCAAATGTAAATCGCCTTTCACTCATTTTACGGAATTACACTTAGATTTATGTCATGGATCCCACAATCCCAGTTGTGGTATTTAGCCACTAATGATTTCATGTAAACATACAAAAGAATATAATGAAAACATGAAGAGAAAAATACTTACGAAAATAAGCAAATCGATACGTACTTTGATAATTCAAGAACCGGAAATTCAACTTCCAAACTTAATTTGATGTTAATCTTCAAAACCAAAAGTTAAGAATATTTGAAAACTTGTTCTTCATTCCAGATAAGAAGAGATAAAAAGTAAAAAATGACCTAATTAATTCAAATAAAGTGTTTTAAAAAGAGTCCTACTCAAAGTAGGACTTAACTGTCGGACAGTTCCCGGTGGTCACCACTGTCCGTCAAGGGCTTCACGGTCCGTGAAGCCCTTCGTGGTCTTCACGGTCCGTGAAGCCCTTCGTGGTCTTCACTTAGAGTTCCCCAAGTTTGGGTCTTAAATGCTTGAATACTGGCTCATCATAAGAGGCAATACCACGGATCGTGCTAGTTACCATGGTCTGTATAGATGCCCGTGGTCTTCACTTGGTCACTTTCCAATTCAGATCCTCGAGGCCTAAGAACTAGATCATCTTTACCATCACCACCATGGGCCGTTATGGGGACCACGGCTCGTGGGGTATTTACATGGTTACCCTTGCACTCCATCTTTTCTAGGGATAAACACTAACTCAGCTTCACGATCACAACCACAGACCGTTATGAGGACCACGGTCCGTGAGGTTGGCCGTGATCTTTACTTGGTCCATCCCAATTTCAACTTCTCCAAGCCTTCATACTAGAAATGCATCACGATTGCCACCACAATTTGTGACAAGGACCACGACCCGTCTAGGTGCTCATGATCTTCACTTGATCAAAATCATCTGCTGCTTATTTTTCCATTTTTTCCACGCAAACAAGAATCTTTCTACACATTCAACAAACACATCAAAGCATACAAAAATACTCTCGGTTCTAGTATTAATCCTTAGTTTTCAAGCATCAAATGTGCCAAGATTTCACGGCACATCACTAAACCTCACAAAAGTCCTCCACCACTCTCTGGTGCGACTACAAAGCTAAAGTGCAAAAAACCAAACACCAAGAACATCCACCATACCCACTACCTCAAGCATCTCATGGGACAAAGTCAAGAACTTATGATCATCCTCACTCTTACCACCCAAAAATTGGGGTGGTTTCATTTTCTGAAACCTCTCATAGTACCGCTGATTAGCCGTTGTCAAAAAAACCTCAGGAGTAATCTGTGAGTAACAAAAGGTATAGGAACCACTAGTGGGTGGGGCACCTGAACATAAACATTCGGAGTTTGCTGCTGACCTGGGGTCTGCGCTCCTACCCTTGTCTAAGCACCTTGTGGCGTACCTGTCGCACTACCTTGAGAGAGGTTTTCTAACACACCAAGCATCCTCAACAAAGTATCCTGAAACGAAGGAGCTCCTAACCAGAAGGAACCTGGTCCTCAACAACCTCAACCTGTGGCTCAAGAGAAGCCTCTCTAGAATAACCTCTAGCTGGTGCTGCTCTACGGGCATGACCGCTAGCCTGTGCTACTCTACAAGCACGACCTATAGTTTGAGCCCAACCTCTACTCCTAACTGGGGTCTCAACAACAGGTTCGGGGACTGCCTCCTCTTTACCACTGGAAACAAAACTCTGGTCCTTGATATTTGCCAAAACAACAAGAGACAACTTAGCACTAGCAAAGGTAACCATACACAATAAGAAATGATGGATAAAAGAAAGTTTCCTAACATTCTTTGTATCCTCTTGAAGATAAGTACATATTTGAAGATAAGTACATATGTCTTTGTACCAATCCTCAAAAATCTACTAAGACTTGGCTTGTACATATGTGAGACCTATGAACTTGGGGCTCTCACACAATTTGTCACGACCCAAAAATGTACCTGATGATACTTGGTTATTCCCACCAAGACAAGTCAAGCTCAACCCAAAAAAATAAAAGAAAATGCAGAATGTACAAAACAAGAACAAGATAAAGCAAAAAACTTATTCATTCTATTAAAACCACCAAAATATGGTTGTCACGTGTACAAGTCACTATATACATAAACTACGGAATTAAGAAATAAGTACAAGTGTCATTCTGTGTTTCTCAAATAGAACAAAGCTTTAGGAAAAAGGAAAAGAGGGCCCGTTGGGGGTGACAAATAGCTACCTCTCAAGTCATTTAACGAGTCTGAACCAAACCTAATAAACAAGGCATCTAGCTAGAAATCGAATACCCCTTACACTCCAACCGAACCTCCACAAACTACAACTTTCATGAAATCAGCCCAACCTAACAATTCTATAATACACGACGTACAAGTCCCAATAACCACAGTTCAATAGTCCCAAATGAACAATCAAATGAATCAAAAAGTAAATCTCAATTTCAAGTAGATAAGTCACACGTAACAAGTACATCAATCATAATTAACAAGCAAGTCACACATAAGCATCAAATGCATCAAGTCACAATTATCAATCTCTCACCGGAAACATTTCCCATTGGCACCATATCACTAGCCGTAACCAGTTTCCATCGTCTTTATATCAAATCACTAGCCGAAAATGACCTCGGCGAAAATTACATTACCATCAAAGACCTCGGCATCATAAACCATCACATGTCTCATCACAGTGCTCAAGAATCAATGCACACAAGCAATATCACACCACATGGAAGAGATAACCAATCATACAATTCAAGTCCACATTCAAACTTTTAAGCATTTCATCAATCAATCAATAAGGGTCGCAACAAGGAAATTTACATCATCATGTTTATCAGACATCCATTTTCATTTCAACCCCATTTTATTCATTTGGATTTATCAAGTGATCAATTAAACCCTTCTCCTCATTCTCATAACTTATAACTTGCAAACAATGAAAGAAGTATATGAATTCTACTAGAATAGAAGGTTTAAGAGTTCACTTCCCTTAAATAATAAAAATAATCACTCGAAGAGTTGAGTCTTTCCCTTATGAATCACTTCCAAAGCCACACAATCTATAACAATCAAATATTCATAATAAATCTACAGAAAAAACAATACCCACAAAAATTACTTTAAAAAATGGGTCAACCAACTTAAAACCCAATTCTAAAATATGGTTTGAATCCAAAATTTAATACTTGAAAATTTTACTCAAGGCTTTAGGGACTCATTGGGGAAATCAATTCGAAAAAGGATTTAAAATCAGTTCAAAATCTCTATTTTAGCTAAGAACTTGTGTTCTTGAAATTTTTTACAATTTACCAATCAAAATCTCAAATTTTGATGTTAGAATTCATTAATAACCAAATAAAAAAAAAAGGGTTTAGGATCAAGAAAGCTTACCCAAATTATTTAGTACAAGAAATACTTTCAAAAATTGCCACCAAGGGTTCCCCAAGCTCAAAAATGGAAAATGGGTCTTAACCCCTGAAAATGGCAGGCAAAGGCGCCCCCCCCCCTCATGTTGCAAAAGTTGCCAGGTCCCGCTTAAGCAAACCCCGCTAAAGTCGGGTGTCTTTCTTTTGTGAACTAGGTCCTGCTTAAGTGAATCTCGCAAAAGTTGGGGGTCTCTCTTTTGTGAAACAAGTCCCGATTAAGCGACCATCGCAAAAGCGGACCAGGTCCCTCTTAAGCGAAGACTGCAACACCAGAATTATCAGCCAACACAAAAACATCGAAAGGACCCTCAGAATTCATTCAGAACCCCATGAAAAAAAACACATGTGCAAATAAATTATACTTGATGTTTCAGACTCAATGGAATCATCCAAATACAAATCTGAGGTCTCCTTGATCTGACATCTGTGAAAACCACAAGAAACAAACTCAATGCCTTAAAGGCTAAAACAATTTGAGGACCTCCCAAAAAGTTTTGCAAGATCTCACCTAGGACTAAAATCATCTCCCGAATCCAACAAAACTCTCAGAACTCCGATTCGAGAATCCAAACCCTGAAAGTTGACCAAAGTCAACCTAAAGGCTAAATTTATAGAATTTCACAACTTAGGACCTCAAATCCTCAGGAAGACTTCAAATCTGAATCTAACAGCCCTCACATATCATATTTCACATTCTAAAACTAATGGAATTAACAGAATTCTATTCCGACTCTCGAAACTCCAAAAGACTCCAAAAACTATTTTTAAGCAACTTAGCCTTTCAAAATAACAACCTACCAAAGTTTCTATTTATGAAATCAAAGTTCAAAACCAACTTTCCAAAAACATAAATATTAAAGGCTCGGGGTTGATATCGAAAGGTGAAAAATGGTCAATTCACAAAACTTTCCAAAAATGACCGACTTGGTCATTCCTTTCTTTCAATATAAACCCTATTTTTTATGTTCTCTCCTCACTTTAAACCCTCACTCTTAGAAAATCCAAAAAACTCTATTGTGAAGCTCATTGAGTTGAAGTTGCAAAGCTTCATTGAAGCTCTCTAGTTTTTCTCTTCATTATCTTCAATATTTGGTATGTTACTCCATTTTTCTGATTTTAAGGCTTTCATAATGTGAAAATGTGGTAATGATTTTATGTTATGGCTTAGTTTCTTCAAAAACTATTTCTTAAGATTGAAATTTGTGTTATTTAAAAGAGTTTTCTTATACTTTTAAATTGATATATCTGAGTCAAATATGCTTGGAAATGCAAAATAGCACGTGAAATCTTGTGTAGATAGCTTAAAATTTGCGTTAAGATGAGGTCTGAGTAACCCATTTGTATTTATGTAGTGCATGGAATTTCTCTATAATAGAGTGGGTGAAGTCACCTGTAAGGGTAAAAAACAATCATTATTTAAATATTTGAGCTTTGGACTAAAAATTATGAATGAGTAGCACTAATGATTGTTGTTAAAATTGATTTGAGTGATTATAATCTTGTGGCGAGGATGAAATTGAGAATGAGAGATGTTTAATTGCTAAATTTCTTTCTTGTATGCTTGATGAGTTTCAATGATAGATGGGGTAACATCCTTCTTAAGAAAAATGGTCAAGGTTTGTTTGAAATTGTTATGTGTATCCTTCATGGAAGTCTAAGTAACCATTAGCCGTGATTGATGAAACCTTGAACTGAAATTGGACCACTTTTGGTAATAGTGGCACCTGTGAAGCATTGGTGCTTCACAATGGTTGTCCATCATTTCACAGGTGCAACACCGATTAAGAATGAAATTTAAATTTTTACTAACCTCGACTTGTATTTCACTTGTGACTCGTAGGTCTCCATTAGTGAGATACTGATGATATGCCGGTTCACACAGATATTTAACATGTTACTGTTTGTAGTTGCATTTGCACTAACAGTGTGTAATTTCACATCTGCGATCCTTCGATCTAATGTCACTCTCACCGTGAGCGAAAATCTTAAATTTTTCTTTCATTCATATTCCTTTTCTTTTGTTAACTTTTTTTTAGTTTTATCTATTTTTCATAAATGGAAATACCAAAAATATGTACTTGTTCGTGTATCAACACAACTTATCTTACAGAAATTAACTTCAACAGAGGGTCAATCGAGAAAGCATAACCAAAAGCCCTCCTCTTCCAAGGGAAAAATAAAGAGTAAGAACACAGAAAAAGCTCCCCAAACACAACCAATAAGGTGGATCGCATCTGATTTTGCATTGAGGGAATAACCATGAGATATACTCTTTCAAAACCAACCGAACCTTAACGCCGGAGAAAAGTTTCAACATAGACTATGATGACTTGGATGAGGAAGGTGATGCTGAGGATGAAGATAATGAGGAGGAGTGATTTAGAAAGTGCTTTCCCCTTTTGACTTTATTATGATAATATTAGGGACAATGCTTATTTTTAGTTGGGGTGCTTATTTGGCCTTTTCATTCTTATTGTTCTTTGTGATGTATGGATTTGATGCCGAAGTGATGGATAATTTTTATTTTTATTATGTCCTTTGAATTTGTGAGGAATGGTTTAAAAGTCCTTGTTGGAGTCGTATAGAATGATGAACTATGCCTTACCGGGCATGCTTTTGCTTGTGATGAATTTTAGCGAGTTTGATCTTACATTCTCTATTGTATTACTACCCATGCTTGATAATCACTCTTATGTTACCCTCATTCTCTCAATGAATTCATGAGCGTATGATCCAACATCGTCTTTGTGAATAGTAGTTAGTTAAATAAACTCCAAGGGTTTCTTTTATGCCACGATTCTTTCCCAAGGAGCAAAAATTTCTTGATCCTATTCTTTTCTTTGAGTCTTTTTGAGTTGAACCAGGTTGGCGTTTGCTTCTAATACATTGAGTGGTGACTTTCTTAAGAAAATGTCAAGTTTTAGTTTTAAATTGAGTCTTGTATCACACCTCTTGCAAGAGGGACCACTATTATTTTGTTGATTGGCAACCGATTGTTGAAAATAATTTCAAAATTGGAAAAGTGAATTGGAAGCAATCTCTTGTCACGACTCCTACATTCTTTAACTGGGTTTGTGATTTACAAGTAGGAATAAAACTCTTCCGTTGTTTTTAGTCAAAAGTCATTCTGTTTAATTGATTTGGAGACTAACTTAAAAATTTGTTGGGTTGTGATGCCTTGTGTGGTAAGGCTTTTATTCATGCTTGTATATACATGTTGTCTAGAACTTTCCCCAAAATGTATTTCAAGGAAAAATTCTATATGTGTCTTGGCTTGAAAGGTGAACCTATTTCCTTTTTGACAAGCCACTCTACTTAAATTTTTCCCCAAATTGATGCAAACTTTGTCAGCCCCTTTAAGCTTGAACTGAATGTTGTTGGCCACCATGTTGCATATTAGATAACTTTTTGTGAGGCAATAATGAAGACCTTGAAATATTATGCTCCTCTATTTGGGGGTTTTGTGCACCAAGAGAGCATAGAGAAATGGGATAAAACCATAGAGTGCCACAAGATTTAAAATGAGAAGTGCTTTAGTGAATTCATAGATGAAAGAATATTAAGAAGGAAAACAAAATGTTGGTGCTAGCTCATAGTTAGCACATTCCTTAAGTAAAAAGAAGAATGGTTGTTTGAAATGAGTGGAAATCATGAAAAGGGAGAAATAAGGTGGAAGTGAATTGAAAATTTGAGTGGAGTGCTCAAAAGAAAATTGAAAGCATTAGGGAGACATCTTAGTCACTTAACCAAATGATACCATACCTTTTTCCCAAAACTAAGTTAAACCCACAAGTTCTTAGGACTTAGAGCCTTGTCAATATATATTAGTGGTGATCTATATACTGGGAAAGTGTATGACTCAATGTATGTATACTTGAATTCATTGAGAGTGAGTGTTTTTCATGATCAATAATCCCTGTAATTGCCATTCATATGTGTGTGCGGGAGTCTCTGTTGTGTGAGTGGCATTACATCATTCATTTGAATTATGACGTCTCTATTATAATTAAGCTGCATAAGTGTAACAAATTCATATGATTTATTGGGCAAACCTTAAATGTGGATGTCATCGACTTGAGATGTTTTGAAATTGTTTTGGAATGAAGAAGTATCCAAGTGTTGTGCTTCAAAAGTGCTTTGAATGAAAGGCATTTTGAAAGAAATTTTTTTGCCTAATGAGTGGTGGTGGAACCAACTGCAAGTTTTGTTTGTATATATAGTTCTTTGTTTTTTGTTATATTGAGTCTACTATGTAATTGTGCAAAATAACATCTTGGGTGTGACTGAACTTAAATACTATGCTTAGTGAATGTTTTACTTGAGGACAAGAAATAGTTTAAGTTTGGGGGGTTTGACGAGTTGGTATTCTAACAACTCATTAGACTCAAATTCATAAATAATGTTATATATTAATGCTAATTTGGAAAGATGAGGTGGTGGTTGTGGTGGTGGTGGTGGTGGGGAGGGGGTGTTAGACCCTAGTTCTCTTATATGAAAGCATTCCTTGTGTCATGACCCAAACTACCCCTTAGATATGACATGATGAATAATATCCCGTGAGACCCTAAACAAGCCACTTCATATAGGCATGACACTAAGATAAACATAATAGAAATAAAGATACAAAGAAGAGTATAAGTCCTGCTACTTTCTCTCAACATGATACAAAAATCAGAGTACAAAGACTATAAATGCGAAATTATACTAAGTCTGACAACAAGCCTCTATATCATAGGTGTGGCTAGGACAAGCCCTAGCTTACGAAATAAGTCTGATAACTAGAATGACTGAAAGCAATAAAAGACATGTGGGAGCAAGATCCCTGAACCATGAGGACCCACCAAATCTCTGTAAGCAGCTGATCAATCCAACTAGCCACGACCTGATGGAGGAACGTCGGTCCTTATATTATGAAATAATATAGGAATAAGTGATATATGCATCAGTACTTTCGATGTACTGAATATGGAAAATATGCATAAACATAAACGTGGAGCATGCTAAGTCTTGTAAACATGATGATGCATGACCAATTAAAACATATCAAATTTTGATAAGAAAAATCATAAATCATGAGACAAGGTCAATGCAACATTGGAACGTCATGACATAAACTTAAACCATAATCTTTGAGGAAATCATAAATTCTCTTGAGAAAACCATAATCTTTTGTGGGATGTTTACCATAACCGACATAGACCATGTGATCTATAACATGTAATTTGCTGTTTTTTCCATAGCGAAAAGAGATTGTCCTACTTGCCAAGTTAAGGACCATGTTCAGGTGGATCCACTAGCTATGTCCAATTGGGAAAAAGTCCTACAGGGTAGGTAGTTATGGGAAAAAGGAATTACTACTAGAGACCTGAATACAATTAACGGGATAGCCTCCACCCCAAAGTCTTCTCAGTGCTAAGTAAACTTCCAATATAAATAAGCATAATCATATCATAATCATAATACTTGAAAATGTAAGAATCTATTAATACTAATCCAATTATAAAGACGTTATTGTAATTCTCCACTCTTCTATGATATGTCTATAAGACATTATTGTAGATCATTGTCACTACCCAAAGTACACCCTGAACATAAAATGGCATATAAGACCCCAAGAGGCCCTACACAAGTCACTTGACATGCATACAACACAATATAATAGACAAAAATAAAAAAATCTCATAGAATAGGAACGTTTGACATAAAAAGTAGATATCTACTCATAGTCTTGACAAGACATTCTAATATATCAAAAGAAGTGGTCAGAATGTATCCTGTAAAGCACGTACAACATATGGAAACTTAAAACATATGAAAGCAATAAATGTGACATGGTTCTCGAAACACGAGGACTTACCAAGTCTTAAATCTACTAAGCAATCCAGTAGCAACGAACGGGGTACGAAAGATCATCAGACCCTACATTAGTTGGACAATGAAGGAACATATACACATTAGAACATGGAATGTACTATGTATGAGGGGTATGCATAAAAATGTAAAACATGATCATAAGGAGACATAATCAAAGACATGATATGCATAACAAATCTAAACATAGTGAAATCATTTAAAGAATAATCGTAAATCATGAACATGGTAAATGCATCTTAAAATCACAAGGAAAGCTTCATAAAACCTTTGAAGTAGCTTTAGTTCATTTTGTGGGATATTAACTTTAACCAACAATAGACCATGCGAGCTAGAACGTGGAATCCAATGTAACTCCCACACTGAGAAGGGAGAGTCCACTTTACAAGGCATAAATCCATATCATGATTCATATTCTGTTTGTGGATCCACTAGCTATGTCATTTAAGAAAATCTTACGGGGGCACATAGTTTCAAATTAGAGGTTGCTACTAGAAACTATCCTGTTTGACCCTCCACCTCAAAGTTCTCTCTGTGCTAAATTAAATTCCAACGAAATAGTCAATTTCATAATCATCATATCATACACGGAAGAGAACAATTAAGTTACTAATCCGAGCTTAAAATATTATAGAGTAGCTCATTAAATCTTGAATCAAGAATGTGTGAGAAAACCTCTCACCGATCATGATTCCTTAATATGTGACAAAATCCTTTCACAATTTCATAGATGCTTATCTTAAAGTAACCTATATGATTAAACCTTTATTTTCATAAATTATGCATAACCTTCGTGAAAACATCATTTATAGATTCATAGTTTCTTTATAAATTCATGTCTTTGATAGCAATGTGTGAGAAAATCTTTCACCAATCATGATTCCTTAATATGTGACAAAATCCTTTCACAATTTCATAGATACTTATCTTAAATTAACCTATATCATAAAACCTTTCTTTTCATAAATCATGCATAACCTTCGTGAAAACATCATTTATAGATTCATAGTTTCTTCATAAATTCATGTCTTTGAGAGTTCATAGTCAATAATCATGATCAATGCATGAGTTCATGTGATATCAACTGGAAAACATGTAATTGAATCAATACCATAATAATAAGATCAAATCAAATAATTGAATCAACACAACTAGAACCCATGTGGAATTGAATGAAAACCTAATCAAATTGATGAAATTGAACTTGGAGAATTGAGAAACCTTTTGGACTCAGTGGGTGAATGTAACCCATTGATGATACATTACATACCTTAAGAATCAAATCCCAAAACCAATGGTGAAAAATGAGACTTGATTTGAAAACCCTAGCTTCTTCTTTCGTGAACTGGAGATATAGTTGAGGAAGATGAATGTGGATATGAATTAGGAATTTGAGTGAATGAGAGAGTTAGGGTAGTTTTAGGGGTAGAAGGATAGTTATATGACTTATAAATAGGGGTAAAACGACGTAGTATAGACATTTAATGCATAGTTATAGCCCAAATACCTTTAAAAATAACTGTCGGATGGTTCCTATGGTTTGGACCTATGGTCCGTAGAACTTCCTATGGTATGCAATAGTCAACCATAGTACAAACTTCAGAAATTGAAAATTCACCTTACTTTCCACGACCTTTCTACAGTTCGTGTAAATTCCTATGGTCTATAGAACCCATCTGTAAAAAAACAATTTTTAGTTTAAAAATTTCATTGAGTCTGGAACCTTCCTACGGAACCCACCTACAACTCGTCAACCTTCTTATGGTTACGCCTGCTCATTCGTAGTTCAAACTTCAGAAACATGAAATTCCAGAAACTCATCTTCAAGTCAACGAATCCCTTCCTATGACTCATAAAAATTCCTAAGGTTCGTAGGTTGGACTCGTAGAACCTACTTCAGTGCCAAAAATCTATAATTTCCTTTTCCTTCCGACTTTCCAACTTTCGGGTGTTACATTCATATTGTGGTATGTATGATAAACATTATAGAAAAAATTATTATATGTTCAACTAAACATACTATAGTTATGTGGTAATTGGGCCATGTGGGAGAATGTAACTTATTATTTTATTTGTGGCCTAATTAATGTAAAGCCCATAAATAATATTCAATAAAGAATAAATCTCATTCGTACGCCGATTATTTGATTGATGTAGTAGATAACGTTTTCATTAACCTCTACTAATTGGTTTTCCAACCTTATATTAGGGTTACAACATATTTTACACCTTTTCCATCATTGATGGTTGTGGTAACATAACTAGGGCAAGGCATGGCGGTAAAAAGACCAGTTTTGTGATTCATGCTTCAGGTATATTATTATATAACACAAATCTTTGTAATATTAATGTATTTGAGATCCTGATGTGCATTAAGTTTTGCTTACACACTAGCCTTAAAATTTGAAATAAAACATGCACTTTCTAAATATTGTCATATTTTTATACTAGTTAAAATCAGTTTGAAATAAATGTGTATGCTAGCTAAGTTCACAATTTCGGCGAACTGTTCGCTTAATTTATGATAGGAGGATATCAACCATCAACCAATCCTTAACCATATATGGTGTTTAAACCAAGAAAGGTAATTAAAAATTTAAAACATAAGTGAGAGACGTGACCCTAATTAATGTGGATGGTATCTCATCTTCTAATGAAGAAAGTAATTTCATTTAAGATCCTATTTGAATTGACTTACTTTGAAACAAACAAGTCACTTTTTAATCGGGCGAGGACCATTTATTCATAAAAACAAAGAGAATATTTACAAATAACCGTGCCCAAAAGTTATCTGGTCCAAAAAACAGTTGCATAAGCAAATGGTACAAAATATCTGAAAGAAATAATAAAAACAAAAAGTATATTAGAAAAGTGAGAACACGAACTGTCGAAAGTTTCCAGCTCTTCCTTATACGCTCCTCTAAAATCCCAATCTTCATACACTTCCATTGTTGTAATTCAAGCTACAATCAAGCTGAGATCTTTAATTCTATCCACAATCAAGGTGAGATCTTTAATTCTTTCCCTCCAATGTTAAAAGAGTTTTAATGCATATCCTCTTATGGTTTTCAGGCGATGACACAGTGATGGAATCGCTCTCGTCTTCACTCATTTCAACCAATCGAAACTATAAGGTTAGTTCTTCATCTCATCGCTCTACCTTGTTTGTCTCTGAAACCAATCATCATGGGAGTTGTGAATCCCTCGTTTAGATCTACTACTAGTAAGTGCAGATCTTGGTGTAAATGTAACTCGTCATGTAAAACAAGTTATACTATTGCGCCGAAGCTTAACTCTAGCTTTCAAAATGTGCAGATCCACTATCCACAGATGCTATGACCAAAATTAAGGCTAAATGTTTCAGATATATCTCATTGTAGTTTTATCTCCCTACAAAGTCTCAATGGATTGAACCCAACCCATTCAGGATTAATACCATTATTTAAGCCAGTGTTTGGACGATTCTACCACAATGAAATCAGAGAAAATTTATGTTGCATCCTTTTGTAGGTTTCTACAGATTCACTTTATTGATGGTGATTTTTAGCTGAAACTAAAATTTTGATTTGGTACTATTAGACACCCCAAGCTCTCACCAGGTGTAAGTACACAAATCTATTGAATTTACATCAAACTTTAGCTTATCATTATAGAAAATTTTACCTTAGCAGATTGAACTTACATGTAATCAGTAATGGATCATGGACTATGATACACATACCACTATTTGTTCTGTTAATTGTGTAGATGCCTCCTTATGTATGGTGTAATATATTTGGCTAGATTAAGTATCCTTTTTTCTGTGCTATAATTTTTTTGAAATTGGTTAAACTAAAAATCACTTGCAAAAGATAAAACTAAATTAGTAAAAAAATCTACAAGCATATTTCCTTTTCTAAGGGAATGTGAAATATCTCTTCTCAATATCCTGATGATACTAATCTTTTATGCCACAGTCCATGACACTTTCCACTCTCCCTCTAAAATATGCACCAGAACTAAAGAGTCAATCTGAATAATGATATTATCAATTTCATGCTCAATACAACAATTAGAATTTTTGACTAAATTAAGCAATTATTTAAAGTAATTTACCAAAATAGTCCATTTTTCTAAAATTTTATAAAACTAGTATAAACATATTCCACAGTAATGTTTTAGGGTATATTTTATTTTTTTAAAATTAGGTGTGTGTTGACGGCGTTAAGTTGAGAAACGTTACTGTGAGTAATGTTTTATGCTAAAAATGTTATTGTGAGTAATGTTTTGTAATACGTTACTATGAGTCATGTTTTACTCCTAAAACGTTACTCACAGTAATGTTTCTGAAGAATCCAATCCTGCAAATTTAGAATCAAATCCTGTAAATATAGCTATAGAACGTTACTGAGAGTAACGTTTTACCTTTAAAATGTGATTGTATGCTTGGAGCGGACACATCTAATATACCTATAAATTTCATTTGATTGGAGCTGTTATCTGCATTTTTTCTTTGATAAGTCATTACTATTGAAGTCTACCTAGTCTAGATATGTTGCATATATTTTATCATTCATATGCCAAAAAATGTTTCCTGCATTATCTCAAAGTGCATTGAAATTCTAATAGTTACTAGTATTCCATGAATCACGCCATTTGTGTTTAATTAGTGGATGTGGAAATTGGCTCTGTTTAGAAACCACACATAAGTTATATATGTGCATTAGTTTTAGAATTTTCCATTTAGTACTACATGTAGCTAAGTTAAAAATCAAAATTGTGTTCAGTTGGCTTAGAAACCAACATTGTCATATCACTATCTTAATTTTTTGAAATGGATTGTTTGACGAGAGTTTTCTATTAAGTTCTAATTTATGTAGAAACGACCAACTGAGGCCGCACAAAAAGCTAACACGACTTTGTTTGGATGCGAGCAGATGACATACTTTTTTGAGAGCTACAAAGTGGTCGCTGATATTTTTTACCTTTATATTTTTGTTGTTTGGAGAGAGTTGAGTTGGTTGCTTCTTATGTATTTGGCACTCTTAATCATAGAACACGATTTCTCTCTCGATCGAGCTGCTCCGAAATGCTTTTACTTGAGCCGAGAGTCTTTTGGAAACAACTAACTCTCTATCTCCCAATTAGGTAGGGGTAAGATCTACGTAGTGTGTACACTCTAAGTTCACAGCTCTGCAGTAGTGTTTAACTTCTCCATTTTCAAGGACACCAATATATCCTAGCTTGATCATTGAAGCAAGAAATTCCCTGAAGAACGTAGCTTGATCATTGGCAAATGCCTTAATAATCAATCCAATCCTATAGCCATTCGACAATCTCTCTGATACAAAAACACCTTTGAGATGATTGTTCGAAATGTCAACTGGAGACTTGCAATTCTGTAATTTTCTATTTTGTATTATCTCCTTGGAACTTGCTTAAATCAAGTTTACTCAATCAAATCTAGGCCTTATTGCAGGATTTGATGGCCCATGATTGGATTCTTAAGAAACGTTACTGTGAGTAATGTTTTAGGAGTAAAACGTGACTCAAAGTAACGTATTATAAAATGTCACTCACAGTAATATGTTTAGATTAAAACGTTACTCATAGTAACATTTCTCAACTTAACACCGTCAGCACACAATTGAATTTTTTTAAATTATAATATATCCTAAAATGTTACTGTTAAATACATTTATACTAGTTTTGTAAATTTTTTAAAAACGTATCATTTTGATGAATTGCTTTAAATAATGGCTTAGTTTGGTTAAAACTTCCAGTAATTAAGACTCTCCCTTATAGCTCTAGCTTCCGCTACTATGTTGGTTGTATCAGAATTCTGAAACTTTTTAGCTACTACCAGTGTCATGGCCCAAAGCTACCCCCAGGGTGTAGACACGAGACTTTGGATCATGAGTGACCCCAAGCTAACCTTGGTGGCATATCATAAGCATACCTAAAGATAAATTGAAATAAGAAATACTATTTGGAAGCTTTAAAACATAAGATAAACTGAAATGATGGGAAATACCGAATACTGTCTGTATATATATATATGAGAAGAGTTTAAGATACTGAAATTAAACTCAAACACTAAAGCTGAATCTAACTATGTCTGAAATAAAGCCTCTAACTAATTAGAGATGCTGGGACATGCCTAGCTTACTCAAGCAAATACTGAAAACTAAAAAGAAAAGACTAAATATAGAAGCATGTCTATTGTCCTCGATATATGAGGACTCACCACTAAAGCTGCTAAACTGAAGATTGGGAACCAATCTATGCGTGATCTGAATGCTGAGGACCTGAACCTACATCACAAAAAGATGTAGCGCAGAGTATGCGTCAGTACTTGAAAGGTACTGAGCATGCATGATAGAATAAAGCTGCATAAAACATATAACTAAACAAAGCGATAAAGAAATGATATAATTTGAACATGATAAATATACTAAACATGCTGAATATGGATTAACTGAATGTAGTGACCAACTTTATAACATGCTGAAACTTAATACTAAACTGTAACTGATAACCTGGGAGTTACTAATAACCGACATAAAACCACATGAGCTAAATGTGGAGTCCGATATATGTGCCCCATCAAGAGGACCCAATATACCTTGCCAAGGGTATAGAGGCATGACTGGCGTGATCACTAAGTATAATGCCCACAGAGGGGACTTAGCTATGGGGGCACGTAGTTCTGGGACTATGAGGGTAACTGACCCTAGTCCAACTAGGTATTTAAGCCTACTCCCAATAGAATGCATAAAATACAATACAACTGAATTAAACTGGATAGCTCAATGTTCTGAAATGGTGACTGAAAATGCATCATTAATGTACTGATAATGAAACATTCTTAACTAAGGCATATATATATGAGTAATCTGACCTAGCAAGTGTAATTCATTAACTAAACGAATCTACACAACTAGGATCTGAGTTTCAAGCAAGAACTAAGAAACAATTCTACGAAAACATGATAATCTGATTTGGATTAGTCTAACAACTGAATCACAACATAAATTCTGAAATTCTAGAAACCTTAGGTCTAACATGTTGTAGAAAATCAAGAATCTGACTGAATTCTAGGGACCTAATGGGTGAAAGGAACCCACTAGTGAAATCCCGCATACCTGGTGACTAGTTTAACGGAGAAATATTTCTATTTCAGAGATGGAACATATGAAACCTTGTTGCGTTCTTGGAATAGGGCTACTCGACTACTTTCTTCTCTTTTTCATTTTAATTGGATGAATTTTGGAGAATGACTTGACTAGGGTAGGTTCTAATTTAGTTGCTAGGCTAAACCTGACCAAAACTACGTAGTATAGGGCTTAAATGACATAGTTTAGGTGTCCAACGCATAGGAAAAAGACAAAAATGACCCTAACTTAAAAGTTGTTGGGACCGACTGACGGACTTGGTCCATGGACCGTGGTCCCAACTACGGTCTGTCCTGATCAGTCATCGAGTGGCTTCAGAGGCTGGGACCTTGGGAGTCTGAACCACAGACCTGGTCCATGGACCGTGGTCCCACCTACGGTCCATAGGTTCTGGCGTAGTTCTGGACTTTGCTGAATTTTCCTAGGGTTCTCGGGAGTCTGAACTACGGACCGTGGTCCCACCAATGGTCTGTAAGTCCTGGCGTGGGTCAAGACTTGGCTGAATAATTCTGGGGTTCTGGGAAGGGAGCTGCAGGTTGCCAACCACAGACCCCACCTATGGTCCATGGGTCACCCTACGGTCCGTAGGTGGCACTGTTGGTGGCACTTGCAACTTCTGGAAATCTGCATTTCTGGTCTGTCTAGTATACACAGTGTTACATTATCTCTCCCTTGGGAACATTTGTCATTGAATGAAGATTAAACTAGCTGAACATGGAGGGAAAGAGCTGCAAACCCTACCACTAAATACTGGAAGTTGAAATCTGACTGAACTAAGTTCCAAGGACATGCAGATACGCTAAAAATGCAAGTATAATTGAAGGAACATGATACTAAGACTGAATCTACGCCTGAATGACTGAAAAATTGGAGAGGAACTATTACCTCAAGCTAGAATGGAATCGAATGGGAAGAGATGAGTATACTTGGTCTTCATGGCTGCTTCTGCTTCCTATGTAGCTCCCTCTACGGACTGACTCCTCCACAAGACCTTAACTGAAGCGACTTCTTTGTTTCTCAACCTTCGAACCTGACGATCAAGAATCTCAACTGGCACATCCTCATAAGTGAGACTATCCTTCACAGCCATACTTTCCAATGGTACTATAGATGCTGGATCACCCACACACTTCTTCAACAACAAAATGTGAAAGACTGGATGGACTATTGCTAGTTCTGCTGGCAACTATAACTCATAAGCCACTTTACCAACTCTTTTTAAGATCTTGTAATGGCCTACATATCTAGGACTGAGCTTCCCTTTATTTCCAAATCTTATCACCCCTTCATAGGTGATACTTACAGAAAAACCCAATCATCAATTTAGAACTCCAAGTCCAATCTCCTTACATCTACATAGGATTTCTGGTGACTCTGGGCTGTCTTAATTCTGTCTCTAATGAGTTGAAATTTTTTCATAGCATCATGAACCGAATCTGGCCCTATCAAGGCTGCTTCACCTACTTCAAACCAACCAACTGGAGATCTACATCTACGCCCATATAATACCTCATAAGCTGCCATCAGAATGCTGGAATGATAGCTATTATTGTAGGCGAACTCTATAAGAGGAAGGTGATCATCCCAACTACCCTTGAAGTCGATCACACAATCTCTCAACATGTCCTCTAAGGTCTGAATAGTACGATCTGCCTGACCGTCTGTGGATTGAATGCTGTGCTAAGATTAACCTGAGTACCAACACCTTTCTGAAATGACTTCCAAAAATGAGAGGTAAACTGAGGACCTCTATCTAACATGATAAACAAAGGAACCCTATGTAACCTGACTATCTCTTTAATGTAAAGCTTGGCATAGTCCTCCACCTAATCAGTAGTCTTAACAGCTAAAAAGCACGCAGACTCAGTAACTCTATCAACTATCACCCAAATGGAGTCATGCTGTCAGCGTGTACTAGGTAAACCTATAATGAAGTCCATGCTGATCACTTCGCACTTCCAAGTAGGAATGTTGATCTCTTGAGTCATACCCCCTGGTTTCCGATGTTCTACTTTCGCTTGTTGACAATTAGGGCACTAAGCCACAAAATTTGCTATATCCCTTTTCATGCCATTCCACCAAAAGACTTCCTGCAGATCACAGTACATCTTAGTGGTGCCTGGATGAATAGAATACCTGGAGTTATTGGCTTCTGGAAGAATCTGTTGTCTCAACTCACCCACTTTAGGAACACATAAATGACCCTGATAGCGAAGCACATCATCTCCCCCTTGCGAGAAAACCTCAACCCTCTGCTAATGAACTACACCCTTCAGTTGAAGCAATATTAGATCACTGTCATGCTTTTCCTTAACCTCTGCTACAAATGAAGATTTTGACCCATTCTGAACTGTTACACCACCATCTGATATGCTCATAAGGCTAACTCCTAGACGAGCAAGCCGATGAACATCCTTCACTAATTCCTTTCTTTCTTCTTATACATGGGCTACACTACCCATAGATAGTCTGCTAAGAGAATTTTCTAATACATTGGCCTTACTAGGATGGTAAAGTACATTCATATCATAGTCCTTGAGGAATTCGAGCCATCTTCTCTGGCGAATAGTCAACTCTTTCTGGGTGAACACATACTGAAGGCTATTATGGTCTGTGAACACATCTACGTGATGTCACGACCCAGGGGTACACCCTAGATGTAACATGGCGTACTTGACCCCGAATGGGTATCATACAAGCCCTTAGCATATCATAACATAATATAATAGAAAAGTGCAGAAATTTTAAAACATTTTTCCATACAATCAAAGTCTTTATAAAAACGAAGCGGAAGTCTTACTACACTTGTCTCAAACCATCTATAACAACTTGAACAACTCTTGGGACACAACCCATTCAATAGTATAAAACATAAAACAACGACATAAAGGAAATGGTGGCTTTATCCTCGATGCTCTGAGGACTCACCAATCTTCAATCCTTGCTCTTCTAGAAACCTATCCTCAAGAATGGAACTCAAATCACCGAACCCTACATTTGATGAGAATGTAGGCAAGAGTATGTGTTAGTACAAAAGTACTAAATATGATAGCTAGCATTACATCATGAGAGTATAACATATGGGTTAGTCAACATAAGCCATATGCCATAGTCATAAGAGATACTTCATGAAAAATAAACTATAAGCATCAGAGACCTCTTCATAATCATAAGCATAGTCTCCAACATAAGTATCATATAAGCATTAGTCAACACTTAGTCCTTCATATCATAAGAGAACTACTTCTCAAGTAACCTCAAAGCATACTAGTGCAACGCATGGATGTGACCCCATAATCACACCCACACTAAGTACAACTTATAAGTCATCATAATCATACTTACCATCTTAGGACCTCATCCTTAGCTTACTTCTCATAGACAAGGGAATCTCTCACCTTTAGTCAACCATAACTAGGAACGTAACTATAGCACAATCCTATCTAAACATACATCATATAATAGAACACTTTCTCGGTAAACTGAAGTCATACTTGTGCTATGAATGGATAAGACCCCATAACCCTATCCATACTAAGTATCACTTTTAGGTTCTCATACTCTTACTTCTTGGTTAGGGACTAGTCCCTCTCTTAAGACATTGGAACACTAGGAGGTACTTCTTTAAGTCCATCTTAGTTCCTCTTCTTTATTATCTTGAACACTATGAGATACTTCATTAAGCATGTCTAAGTTCATTATTAACTTGAACACTATGAGATACTTCATTAAGCATGTCTAAGTTTGTTATGCTTTTGAATACTTGGAGATACCTTTTCAAGTATGTCTTAGTTCATTGGATAAGGAGATTGTTACTAGAAACCTCGACTTCTCTATGTGAAGGCTCCCATCTCATGAGACCTACTTTTGGGAAAACCCGGACTCTACTATGTGAGAGTTCCCCCTTTACTTTGGAAGCCCAGACTCAACTAGGTGTGAGCATCTTTTCTTGTTGGAGACCCGGACCCGACTATGTGTGAACTTCCTTCTTATTGTCAATATCCATTAGGGCCAAAAATACACCCCCTTAGACTAATTATTAAGCCTTGATTAATTCATGACTCATGGAGGGATGTCCTTGACAACCAATCCATGTTTCAAGTGATTTTATCACTTTATGCATTTAAACATTCATAAGGTAGATTAGATGGGTAAAGTCCTTCCCCAACTATGAAAACTACTAGTCTACAATTCTCAAATAGGCTCCACTATCAAAGCCCTAAATTATACCTTCATGACTAAAAGCCTCACTCTCAAAGCTTTAGTTCTTACAATAATCATACATACTTAGATTACAAGACATTCTAGTTACATGCTTCATTCTTAAGCAATTCTAGTCATATATCATCATAAAGGTTCAATCTCAACATTACTAGTCATGATCAATCATATTCACATTATCCTAATTCGATTCATATCTATATGTTTCTACTCTTGAAGAATTATTACTCATATCATCAATTATAGAAGTTCATTTATGAATCCTCAATTTCCCCCTTCACAAGGCATAAACCCACATTACTACAATTTCATCAATCAACTTAGGTTTAGCCATGGAATACATATAATTTCATCATAATATAATGATTCACTACTAATTCAATCATAAACAGTCAATACCCGCTCAATTGGGTCAACATATTACATAACCCACAACATTGAAGAAACCCTAACTTGAATTGGGGATTTTCTTCATCAAATTGGGGAATTCTAGGGGGCTCCATGGATGGAAGAATCCATGAATGAATAAGTTGTCATACCTTGATTATAAATCCTAGCAAGCTTGAATCAATGGAGGCTTGACTTGACCTAGCTTGATCCTCTCTTTTTCTTTTTCTTCTTCTTCTTCTTCTTGAGTTTTCTAGAGAGAATATTTTAGAGGAAGAACTTTGGGATCTTTTAGATTCTAGGGGGGGAATGACTGAATTTGGAGAATATAAAGCTTAAATAATTTTCTAGGTTAGGGGTAAAGTGACTTATTATCTAATTAATAAAATATCAAAAGAACTTAAGACCCCAACTTAGAAATCTGCAGAACTTCATGTTAAATATCACCAAGGGCACTTGGCGACTCACCAAGTGGACCCTTGGCACCGCCTAAATTTCCAGTAGATCCTTTGGTGGAGCTGGACACTAGGCAATGGGGGAAGGCAGCTTGGCGATGAGCCTACTTGACGGTGAGCCCCGACCTGGATCGCCCAAAATTCCAGTATCTTGGGCCTTGGAGGCAGCCCCTTAGGCGAAGGGGGTTCCACTTGGAAAATCGCCAAATCACTTGGGCAATGGAACCTTACTTCACCAAGTTGGAAAGGAAGGAGATGTTATCTTTAACAAAACCCTAAGTGTCATAGGCCCTTGCCCCCTTCCATGGATTGCTACCCCACACATTTAGCCCTAGCTTAGCTTACTAGGTTCCGGGGTGCTACACGTGAACACCATACAAGTAATGTCTCCAACTATTAAGGGCAAATACCACTACTGTAAGCTCGAGGTCATGAGTTGGATAGTTCTTCTCATGAACCTTAAGCTGCCTAGAAGCATAAGATATAAACTTTCCTCGCTGCATCAACACACAACCTAGGCAGACTCTGGATGCATCACAATAGATCACATAACCGTCTAAACCCTTTGGTAGAGTCAAAACTGGAGCTGTAGTCAACCTAGTTTTCAGTTCTGTGAAGATCTTCTCAAAATCATCTAACCACTGGAACTTAACCTTTTCTGAGTTAACTTAGTCAATGGAGAAGCTATGGATGAAAATCCTTCTATGAATCTTCTGTAATAGCCTGCCAAACCCAAGAAATTCCTGATATATGTAGGACAGGTATGTATGGGCCATTGCTTCACTGGCTCTATTTTCTGAGAGTCCACTTGAATCCCTTCACTAGACATAATATGCCCAAGGAAAGCAACATATTGCAACCAAAACTCATATTTGCTAAACTTAGCGAATAACTGGCGATCTTGAAGAGTGTGCAAGACAACCCTCAAATGAGTCACATGTTCTTCCTCATTCCTAGAGTAAATGAGGATATCATTAATAAAGACTATAACGAATAAGTCCAAATACTGCTTGAATAGTCTGTTCATCAAATCTATGAAAGCTACAAGAGCATTGGTTAGTCCAAATGACATAACTACAAATTCATAATGACCATACCGAGTTCTGAAGGTTGTTTTTGGAATGTCACTATCTCAGACTCTAAGCTGATGATAAACGAATCTGAGGTCTATCTTTGAAAAATGACTAACACCCTAAAGTTGGTCAAACAAGTCATCAATCTTGGGGATAGGATACTTATTCTTAGTTGTGACTTTGTTCAACTGCAGATAGTCAATGCACATACTGAGAGAACTATCTTTCTTTTTCACGAATAACATTGGTGCACCCCATGGGGAAATACTGGGTATGATAAAGCCCTTATCTATAAGGTCTTTCAACTGGTCTTTCAATTCCTTAAGCTTAGATGGAGCCATTCTGTAAGGAGGAATAAAAATAGGCTGGGTATCTGGAAGGAGATCAATTCCGAAGTCTATTTCCCTTTCAAGAGGAACTCCGGTAAGATCTTCTGGAAACACTTCTGGAAACTCATTAACTACTAGAATTGACTCAAGAGTTGGGGTTTTAGAGCTTGAATCCTTAACCTGAACTAGATGATAGAGACAACCCGTAGAAATCATCATTCTGGCCTTAAGGTAAGAAATGAATCGACCCATAGGCACTGAGCTACTACCCTTCCATTCTAAGATTGGTTCGTCTGGAAACTGAAAATGAACGATCCTAGTTCTACAATCAACTGAGGCATAACAAGAATGTAACCACTCCATGTCTAGAATTACATCAAAGTATACCATTTCTAACTATACAAGATTAGCTGAGGTGCTTTTTTTAAGACGATGACAGGGCAATTTTTGTATACTCGTCTAGCAATAACTGGGTCACCGACTGGAGTAGGGACTGAGAAAGTTTCTAAAAGAGTTTCTAGACTGACACTGAAGTTTACAGCTATATAGAGAGTTATAAAGGAAAGAGTAACCCCTGGATCTAACAAATCATAAACATATAAATGAAATACTCGTAACGTACCAGTAACCACATCAAGAGAATCTTCCTGATTCTGGTGAGCCTGAAGTTTATACAACCTGTTTTGGCGCTGACCATAACCTTTACATGATGAAGCACCATGTTGAGTTGGGCGACCTTCCGGGGCTGATGGAGTTGTAGAATGAGCCCTACTATTATTACTTCCATGACTCTGTTTAGAAAAAGGACAATCTCTTAACCTGTGACCAGTCTGACCACACCCAAAACATCCTTCCTTCCCTGCAAGACAGTCTCCCGGATGATTTTTACCACACTTAGGACAAGTTAGGCAGGTCTTATTACCTGAAATACTCCCCTGAGACTTAGAGCCTGATGCCCTACCTTTTTTATCCTGTTGAAACCTGGAGGACTGAGCACTAGCGGATGAAGGTGCTGGAGTTGAAGATTTCTGCCGGAACTGAGAATACTCATAGTTTCCTGTCCTAGCCTTATTATTATCCTTAGCGTGTTCCCTAAGCTTATCTCCCTCAACCTACTGAGCATGGGTCATAAGCCTAGAGATATTCATATTTTCCAGCAACATAGATTTTCTGCACTTTGTTTTCACTAAGTCGGACGCTTCATACAAAAACTTATTCTTTTGTGCCCTTGGATTAACAACCATGTGAGAAGCATACCTGGAGAGTTGGATGAACTTGAGTCCGTACTCTTGGACTGACATGCTACATTGCCTCAAATTCATGAACTCCTAAGCTTTTGCCTCCCTCAACTCTCTTGGGAAGAACCTATACATAAAAGTCTCACTAAAACACTCCTAAGTGATAGGAACTGCATCCGTACCCATATTTTCTTTCCAATGAGTAAACCAGATGTGAGCTACATCCTTAAGCTGGTAGGATGCCAACTCTACCCTATCGTTTCCAGTCACTTGCATTACTCCTAAGATTTTCTTGACCTTATCAATGAAGTTCTGTGGATCCTCACCAACCTGCGACCCTAGAAACTTAGGTGGGTTCCTCCTAACAAAATCCCAAACTCTAGCTGTTGCTGACCCAACATTAGTGTTATTAGGGACTGGGGCTTGCTGATTATTCTGGTTGGTCACACTCTGAGCCAAAAGCTTAACGGCATTCCGAAACTCTACATTCTAAGCTTTCTAATCTAGGACTGGAGGAGTTGCGTTAGCGTTGTTTGCATTAACATTCCTTCCATAAGCTCTACGAGGAGGTATGATATGCAAACACATAACGATGGATTAGAATGATAGATCATACCAACGCACGATAAGAATATCAAGAAAGTGAAGTTTTCCTAAAAAACTTTGTAACCTCCCTCTCATTAGATGTGGTGCACTTCACACCCATGAAAATGACGCTACTTAGTGCGGTTTTTCAGAAATCCTAGGACACTTAAACCTAATGCTATGATACCAAGTTTGTCACGCCGTGAAGCTACCCCTTGGGCGTAGACACGGGACTTTGGATCACGAGTGACCCCAAGCTAACCCTGCTGGCATATCATAAGCATACTTAAAAATAAACTAAAACAAGAAATATTGTGCGGAAGTTTTAAAACATAAGATAGACTAAAATGATGGGGAATAACCAATACTGTATATATATATATATATATATATATATATATCTGAGAAGAGTTTAAGATACTGAAATAAAACTCATTCACTAAAGCTGAATCTAACTATATTTGAAATAAAGCCTCTAACTGAATAGAGATGCTGGGACATGCCCCAGCTAACTCTAGCAAATACTGAAAACTGAAAAGAAAAGACTAAATATAGAATAATGTCTATTGTCCTCGAAATATGAGGACTCACCACTGATGCTGTTGAACTAAAGATCAGGAACCGATCTTTGCGTGATCTGAATGCTGAGGACCTGAACCTACATCAAGAAAAGATGTAGCGCAGAGTATGCGTCAGTACTTGATATGTAGTGAGCATGCATGATAGAATAAAGCTGAATAAAACATATAACTGAACTAATTGATAAAGCAATGATATAATATGAACATGATACTAAATATGATGAATATGGACTAACTGGATGTAGTAAGCAAGTTTATAACATGCTGAAACTGAATACTGAACTGTACCTAATAACCTGGTCAATACACTAGAATCTGTCTGTGGGAGTTACTAATAACTAACATAAAACCACATGAGCTAAAAAAAGATTCTGATGTATGCACCCTATCGAGAGAACCCAATATACCTTGTCAAGGGTATAGAGGCATGACTGGCATGATCACTAAGTATAATGCCCATAGAGGGGACTTACCTACGGGGGAACGTAGTTCTTGGACTATGAGGGTGACTGACCCTAGTCCAAATCGATCTTTAAGCCTACTCCAAGTAGAATGCATATAATACAATATAACTGAAATAAATTGGATAGCTCGATGTTCTGAAATGCTGACTTGAAATGCATCATTAATGTACTGATAATGAAATATTCTTAACTCAGGCATGTATATCTAAGTAATCTGACCTAGAAAGTGTAATTCATGAACTAAACGAATCTACACAACTTGGGTTCTGAGTTTCAAGCAAGAAGTAAGCAACAATTCCACGAAAACATTGATAATCTTATTTGGATTAGCCTACCACTGAATAACAATATAAATTCTAAAATTCTAGAAACCCTAGGTCTAACATGTTTTAAAGAATCAAGAATCTGACTGAATTCTAGGGACCTAATGGGTGAAAGGAACCCACTAGTGAAAGCCACATACCTGGTGACGAGTTTCACAGAGAAATCTTTTGATTTTGGGGATGGAACAAATGAAACCTTGTTGCGTTCTTGGACTAGGGCTGCTCAACTGCTTTCTCCTCTTTTTGTTCTAATTGGATGAATTTTGGAGAATGAATTGACTAGGGTAGGTTCTAATATAGTTGCTAGGCTATAACTGATCGAAACTACATAGTTTAGGTGTCCAACACATAGGGAAAAGACCAAAACGACCCTAACTTAAAAGCTGTCGAAACCAACCGACGGACCTGGTCCACGGACCATGGTCTTAGCTACGTTCCATCCTGGTCAGTCGTCGACTGGCTTCAGAGGTTGGGACCTGGGAAGTCTGAACTACGGACCTGGTCTACGGACCATAGTCCCACCTACGGTCCGTAGGTCCTGGCGTGGTTCTGGACTTTGCTGAATTTTCCTGGTGTTCTAGGAGTCTGAACCATGGACCCGGTCTACGGACTGTGGTCACACCTACGGTCCGTAGGTCCTGGCATGGGTCAAGACTTGGCTGAAAATTTCTGGGGTTCTGGAAGGGAGCTATAGGTGGACAACCACGGATGCCACCTATGGTCCGTTGGTCACCCTACGGTCCGTAGGTGGCACCTGAAACTTCTGGAAATCTGCATTTCTGGTCTGTCTAGAATACAAGGTGTTACAACCATATTACCACTATGATCTCAGATATAAAAGACTGCTGAACTAGGACCATAACTTTTTTTAGATGCCCAATCAATGTTGCACTTCCGTAAATTAGGAGGATGAGGGTTCCATCTAGAAATTCTAAAAGATAATTTAGGTTTGATTCCAATTCTGAAAGAATAAGAGGCCAAGAGTTGCTGCTACATTTCCCTTTTAATCTAACGAGAATGAATTTTAAAATTGTATCATTAATACCCCATATCACTCTAAATTCTGAAAAGGAACCTTCATGAATAATAGTATTCATTCGCTTCCACAGAAACTATAAAATAATTTAAGGATAGCTTGGATAACTACCTTCACTCTATAATTTCCTTCTACTGCCCAACAAAACCTTCTGGACTGCTTCAAGTTGAGAATAGGGCCCACAATTCTAATAGCGCTAATTAAGTGGCTCCAAATTCTTATAACATGTTATCCTATCCGAAAAAGATGTTACATAGTATCTTCTTCCAAAATTATAGAACTTCTACAATTCAAAGAATTATCAGAGTTCCATCTATGCACTAGAGAAGCCATATGGATCTTTCTGAAGAAAATTCTCCGAGCAAGAAAGGGGATTTCAAAAGAAATCCCTTTTATCCACAATCTCACCATGTTTTAAACCTTCTCTTTTTTGTACCTGAATCGCTCCCAAACTGATTTAACAATGACCTTACCATTGTTAATTTCAGTCCACCAAGCTTCATCTCCTTGATTACAGAGATATGCAAGATGCCAGTTAGATTGGACATGTACAACATACTCAAGAACAAGCCCTCCCATTGTTGGATAGTTCCATGTTCCTTCATCCTTTAAAATCTCACCAAAGTCTGTGATGCGATGACAAGTCTGCAACTCAAATGCATGTAAATGCAAAGGTCCCAGCTTATACGAGTTATGATACCATATAGTAGAAGTGTCTCCTCTAAGTTCCCACCATCGGTAATTTTATAGTAAACCTCCCCCCCCCTCCATTCACCAGCATGTGTTTTCAAATATAGGAACCTCCTTTCCATTGAACAAGGGCATGTAATTGCTTCCTACAATACTTTATCCATATAAAGTTAGACCATAATGTACTTTGAATTCTGGAATAGCTTTTAAGTATTTTTATAGTTTTAGCTTAAATAAGGAAATATTTTTAAGCACTTATTCGTAACTTGTGATTTTTTGGCATATAAGAAAAGAGTTATAATCTTATACAAATAGGCTCTTAGTCTTTTCTCATGCACTACACTAATCTAGCAAGAGAAAAAACCTTTCATTTCAATACATTATACATAATTTAGACGTATAATGCATTCAATATTAAGAAATTTAAGATTGTACTCATTAAATTTAAATTATGAATATAATTTGGGAAATAGTACTAGATTAATTATGGCTGAAAACACCTAAAATGGGAGTTTCAAGTTTCGTATAAGATAAAGTAGGAAATTTAAGTTAAACAAATCAAATTTAGAGAAACAAGAAAAGAACAAAAAGGTCTGAGCATAATCTATGAAGGCTTACATAAATAGAAAATAACAAGTAGTATCAGTTTATTTTGGGCTTACATAGGGGATGTACTTTGTCAAGCCTTCATATTTTTGGATGAAGGTTAGAAATTCAATTATCAGTATATCAGTAATAGTAATATTTCCCAATGTAAGAAATCGTTGATGCAATTTTAGTTAGTTACAACATAAATTTCTTAGTTACTACAATCTGATTTCTATATGATTTTAAAAAATATATATATTCTTTTGTTGGATGTATCAAGTTCTTATCTACCTGCCTTATTTATACTAATTTCTCTTCTAATGTAGTAACTTGTAATATGCTTATTATATTTGGTTGAAATTATATTATTTGATTATTAACATCTATTATAGTAGATTTATTTATTTGAATATTTCTTTGAGTATGTTTAATCATTAGTCACGAGAGTCTTGTATTGGACTTTGTAATGAAAAGCGCCAATGGGATAAAAAATAGTTGCATCTAAGTGAAAACCTATGAAGCTTAATACTTGACTTGCAACTTCAACTTCATCACCAATTTGATATATTGTTGTTTGTTGTCCCTTGTATGCTATTTCTCTTATTTTATCTCAGATAAAATCAATTCTGAATTGGTGATTTTCCTCTGCCATTGATAAAGTGAAAAATTTGAAAATAACAAAAACATATTTCTACTTTTTTTTTCATTTCATTTAACTCATAAAAAGTCAGAAAAACTCCTGTTTATATTTGTGACTGAAAACAATTGCATGCAAGGAAATTGTGTTCAAAATTGCTCACTTTTTTCAATGGAAGAGGAAATTCACCTAGCATATAAGGGACAACAAACAACAATATATCAAATTGGTGATGAAGTTGAAGTTGCAAGTCAAGTATTAGGCTTCATAGGTTCTTACTTACATGCAACTATTCTTTATCCCGTTGGCGCTTTTCATTACAAAGTCCAATACAAGACTCTCATGACTGATGATGAAACATATTCTACAAGACATTCAAAGGACAACTGGAACTGGACAGTGTTTTTGTCATCATATACTTAGAGTGAAAATATTTGGCGATACAAATGAGATTCAAATTTTTACAAAAATATGTTGTGAAAAACTCTATAACACAAGAATTTGTGGACGGTTGAAATTGTGTAAAGATTTAAAAGAAAGGTCATTCTAATTTCCCTCCGTAGAGACTAGAAGGAAAAAAGAAATGAAAATTGTAGTTCTCTTGACGACCCAATGTACACACTCGAAATCTAAAGTTAGGTGTTCCCTGAATTTAATTATTCATATTAGTGTTCTTTAACCTGTAGAAATTTGCAAACGGAATCAGTATATGGATTCGACAGAACCAAACTCCTCATACTGGAGATATGAAGAGTTTTGCGGTAAGAAGAGCTGAAATGGTTGTTTAATATGATGTGCTTAGATAATCATGTTCTTAATTCATTATACTAACCCTTTACCATTTGAATATTTCATAAGGCAAAGAATTTTTTTTTTGATCGAGGCAAAATGTGGACTAAGACTCATACGAGAAAAGATGGATGTTATGTAACTGAGGCGGCCAGGGAGATTGGGTTAAGTATTCTTTCTATACATGGTTAATCGAGTAGACTGAAGAAATGATTTTTTCTTGGGTATTAGTAATTCGGTATGTTTGTGGATATTCTCACCGAGAGAAGCCTTGTTTGTATTCTGCAAACCAGTATTAGATAGATTGTCTTTGCGGTTTGATAGCTTTGTCAAATGAAAGAAGAAGGGGGTGTTAAATAGGTAGAGAAGATGAAGCACCAGCATGTTTCTTGAAAATTTAAGTGTCAATGTGTGCATAAGGCCCTTCGTCATGCCAATGTACCACCCAAGATGACCACTATATTTTTTTAACTTTTTTTTTCTTCTTTCAAGAGAAGATTAATTGAAAAGGATTGTTATGCCCTTTAGAGAGTCTCATTTTATTTTATTCATTAATTGAATAAAAGCTAAACGGAACATCTAAAAATTTAAAAAATAGGCGTATTATGTAGAAACCATTTGATTCTTATATTAAAGACCCAAGATTAAATAGTAAATTAGCTCACTAACACAAAATTCAAACATCTAATATATTTTGAAGATCAAACACTATCAAATAAATAAAAGATAAAAAATAATTGTTTTTAAAAAATAATATAATTCAAACAAACTAGCAAACTAAATCTTTAAAAAAAATCTAACAAAAATAGTCATAATCCGGCACTAAAATAAATCCTATGATTGAAAATATTGTGATAGTGACGGATTTGGATAGGGGATGAGTGGATGAGAAGATTGATATAGATTTTGGGGTAAATGGAGGTCGAAAAAAAAAAAAACTCCCCGTAAAGTTATTCGATGAAGTTTTGACATCAAACTTATATCAAAAGATAGTCATTGAAGAGCTCTACACATTTATGTAAGGGGTATAAAATCGAGATGACTGGAACTCTATAAATCTAAAAAGAAAGTAATGATTAGTATTCAATCTTTCTGCAGTATTGGTTGGAAATAAAGGGGATAGAGGAAAAATGAAAAAATTAATAGGGCCAAAATCTGATTTTTGAGGTGTTTTGTATTATGATAGGGTCAAACAAGAGTCATTGGATAAAAAAAATATGAATGGTAGATATTAAAATTTGAGTCATAGTTATTGGACTAGATTTAAAATTGATTAGGTTCTTATAACTGGATTTAAATTAGCCCAATTCAATCAAAACTGAACCCTTTGGGCCAATTCATTTTTTTTAACATAGAAAGACAATAAAAAAAATAACATTAACAAACAAAAAAATACAAATACAAATACAATTAAATACGCCAAACATTAGCTGTTCACGATGGAAATTATACTTTGATGGAACAATTAATACAAAAGGCACAAGGACTGGGGCGATTCTCATATCGCCCACAGGGCAGCATTACCCTGCAAAATCTTGACTTTGTTTATTCTATACAAATGACACAACAAATGACGAAGCATGAATCATGTGTCTAATTATGAAAATAGATTTGGAAGTACAAGAATTGATTGTGTTGGTAGATTCTCATTTGCTTATTCGGCAAGCTCAAGGTGAATGGAAAACTAAAGACCTCAAGCTTCTTCCATACAAAAAATGTGTGGAAAACCTCAGCAAAATGTTTAAGTTCACCGAGTTTAGATATATCCCCAGGTTTCATAATGAATTGACTGATGCCCTGGCTACTTTGGCCTCAATGCTTCCATATCCTAGCAACACTTGCATCACTTCTTTGGAAATTCAAGTTCGTGTCCAACACTACAATTCTAACATAATTGAAGAACCATATGGTGAGCAATGGTACCTAAACATAAAGAACTATTTTGCAGACAAAAAATATCCAGAGCATGCTAACGGAAGCTAGACAAGAACTATTAGGCGCCTGGCTAATGGTTTCTTTTTTAGCGGGAAATTTAATATAAACGAACCCTCAATTTAAATTTGTTGAGATGTGTGGATGTTGAAGAAGACGAGAAAATCATGAATGAATTACATACTGAGATATGTGGATCACACATGAATGGATATGTCCTTGATATAAAAGATACTTAGAGTAGGGTATTAATGGCTTACGATGGAATAGGATTGCTTTCGCTTTGTGAAGAAAGATCATCAGTGTCAAGGTAATTTAATTCATTCACATCCTTCAGAGTTACACCCTATGGCCACTCCTTGGCCTTTAGCTGCATTGGGAGTGGATGTCATCAGACAAATTAAGACAAAAGCTTCAAAAAGACATTGATTCATTTTGTTCGCAATTTATTGTTTCACCAAATGTGTGGAGAGAGTCACTTTAAAAGTAGCTACTAAGAATACAGCCGTGGATTTTTTCTATTCTAACATTATTTGCCACTTTGGTATCCGAAGAACTATCATCACATACAACACTGCAAATCTATATACCAATTTAAAATTGTGCATCACAATTCTACTACATACCGATCAAAATCCAATGGAGTTGTAGAAGATGCCAATAAAAACATCAATAAGATCCTCGGAAATATGGTTCAAGGGACCAAAACTTGGCACGAAAAGTTACCTTTCACAGATTTGGGATAACGTACGACAACACACACTTTGATTGGTGCAACGCCTTACTTGCTGATGTATGAAACCAAGGCGGTAACACCAGCAGATGTTGAAATTCAGTCTCTCCAAATTGTGGAAGATAAAATTTAGGATATTGAATGGATTAAAACTTGATTAGATCAGCTGACATTAATAAATGAAAAAAGATTGGCGGGCATTTGTTTTGGATAGCTTTATCAACAAAGTATGGCTCGTGTATACAACAAAAAGGTGCACCCTAGGCATTTTGAAGTAGGTTGTCATGCCCCGAGCTACACCCTGGGTGGGACTGACACTCGAGAATCAATGCTTGCCCCAAGCAAACTTGTCAAGCCCCGAGTCTACACCCTGGGCAGGACTGGCACTCGAGAACCTATGCTAGCCCCAAGTGAATCCTTGGCCTGGGGCTTACTTACTTAGTGGAAGACTTAAACATAAGAAATAATCTCGAAAAAGAAACTTATGAATTAAACTTAGAATGTCTTTAAGGAAACATTTGAACTAGCCAAAATGACTACTCAAGTCTTATAGCAAAACATCTGAAATACAATACTAAAGAACTATAACTACTCGTCTATGAAGCCTCTAAAACAAAGAGGGACGTCGGGACAAGACCCCCGATCATCCTAACAACTGAAACACTAGAAAGCAATGTAACAAGGAGTCCTCAGAAAGCAAAGACGCTCACCAATGGACTCTGAGTGCTCAACTAGATCAACAAGACACTGGATGCTGATCCTAGTTACCTGTGTCTGCATCATAAAATGATGCAGGACAAATGGCATCAGTACATTGAATGTACGAGTATGCGAGGGTAATACAAAACATAACATAATCTTGAAAGGAATCTGAAAGAGACATTTTCCTTGGCTTTACTCAACTCATGAATAACTTAACTCTATACAAAGCAACAATGCACATGCAATATATAGAAAGTTTTAAAAAAAGTAGAAAGCGAATCAGTTTGTTAAAGAAATGCAATAACAACTCAACTTACTCATATAATAAAGTAATGTAATACTGTGAGAGTTTCTCTAACCGACAACCACCATTATGAGCCTAAGTGCTGATACATTCTCTTGCCCACACTGCCAGAACTGTCCTATACTTTGCTATCATATAGGAAGCCTAACTAAGTTGATCCACTAGTCTATGCTAAAAAGCACTAAGGAATCATTTAAAAAGTATGATCTTTTTCTACCCATGATGGCTACATGGTTTATGGAGACTTGAGTTATTATGAACTCGCATCACCATATCGGTGCTCAATACTACTCCCAAAAGTATACTTAGCTAATACGTTTTTAAAACAAAACTTCTTTATTTGGTTTGAGATAATTACTCAAAACTTAGCTTAAAAGCTCTCTTGGATTTGCTTTCAAACAAATTTCATCAAAAACTCATAAGATTTGCTTTCAAAATTATATAACTTCAATGAATAGAATGATGATTGGCGCGTGGGTGAACTAACCCAATGCTATATGATCTCACATACCTTGTAGGGATCACCCCTTGACGAAATCCACACGCAATTCTCCAAGAAATCGATGAATCTTGAACTTTCTTCTTCTTTCTCCTCTTTTCTCTCTTCTCCAAGACCTAGCGTGAATTTCCAATTGACTAAACTGATATAATTCTGATTAGACCCCAAATAAACCCCTAAAAACGAAATAAAATAATTTGGAAAGGAAAAGACCAAACTATCTTTCAAAAATCCGGATTATACTTTCTTTATTTGAACAACCCAACTTCAAATGGGCATATCTCACTCATACAAACTCGGAATAGCGCAAACTTGGTGGCGTTGGAAATATAATTCCAAGATATTTCCTACAGTGTCTGGAAGCACACCTAACTCATTCTGAGCTAGGAGTTATGGTCGTTTGAATTTGACCAAAACTCAAACTTAACTTGACTAATTTTCAAGATTTTTCATTCTTTCCTAAAATGACTATTTCAAATTCTATATCTTTCTAGTTCTTTCAGTTAGTGAGATGTTACAATATATCCCCCTTGTGAACATTCTTCCTCGAATGAGATTACTCTTAATAGGTTAAAGGTGTAACACCTAACATTCAGCTCAAACACCCAACAAGCAATGCAAATACAACATGCCAACTTATAAATTAAACAGTACTAAGAAGAGAATTAGTACCTTGGTTTGGAATTTCTCCGGTTTCAAAGAGATATTGATATCTCCTTTTCATATCTTCTTCAGCTTCCTAAGTAGCTTCCCCAACAAACTGGTTCCTCCAAAAAACTTTGACTGATGCTACTTCCGTAGTCCTCAACTTGCGAACTTGGCGATTTAGAATCTGAACCGAAATCTCGTCATAAGATAAGCAATCCTTTATACCAATATTGTCACTCCCCGAGCCTACACCCTGGACGTGGCTGGTACTCAGAGACCATTGCTGGCCCCAAGAGAACCCTTGGCCTGGCTATTTAACTCAGCGGAAGACTTAACTCAACACAATATAAGTTCATAAACAACTTAAATGATAAATCTGGCCAAAATGGCAACTTGTGTCTCAAAATAGAATATATGTAAATACATAGATGAGAGACTCAGCTACTGTCTGACTGTCTATGAAGCCTCTATAATACTGAGATGGATGTCTGCCCCAACATCCTAATAAAAAAAACTAGGAAATCAATAAAAGAGTCCTCTGGAATGCAATGAGGCTCACCACTGACTCTGGAGTGCTCGACTAGATCAACGGCGCGCTGGATGCTGATCCTGGTTACCTGCGTCTGCATCATAATAAGATGCAGGCCAACTGGTATCAGTACCTTGAATGTACGAGTATGAGAGTTGGAATTCTAAACAACAACTTAAGCTTGAAAGGAGTACAAAGGAACACTTACCTTGGCTCTGTTCAACTCATGAATAACTGAACTCAATATATAGCAATAAGACACATGCAATATATAATAAGCTTGTAAAACAGTGTAAACAACTTAGTTCGTTAAAGATAAAGCAATAACAAACTCAACTTTACTTATATATAAAAGTAATATAAATTTAGTGGGAGATTCTTTAACCGACAACCACCACTATGAGCCCTAGTGATGATACAATGTTTTACCTCACGCTGCCCAAGGACCATCCTATACCTTGCCGTGATATAGGACCTTACTTAACTTAGTGGATCCACTAGCTTAACTTACGTGATCATCTAAAAAGTATGACCCGTTAAATCCCATGTTGGCCACATGGTTCTTATGAAGATTTGAGTTAATATGAACTCGCATCCCCAATTCGGTTCTTAATACTACTCCCAAAATATACTTTAATCATATGTGTTTTAAACACCTCTTCCTTTAGTTTGAGATAATTGCTCAAAGCTTAGCCCAAAGGCTCTTTTGGAATCGATGTTCCCTTTTTTGAAAACTAGCCCAAAGACTCTTTTGGAAATCATAGTTCCTTTCTTACTCAAAAGTGAAAACATTTAGAAACTTCTTTGCGAATACGTAGTTCCCTAATAACTTTTGAGAAATGGTCTCAACTCTTTACTCTTTACTTTACTTAAAACTTGACCCTTAAAACAAAGTTAAATCGATTAATAAAGACTCTTGAAAACTTAGAGAAACTTTACTTTGACTTGCTTCTTAACTTCTAGACTTGACTCTTAACTTCTTTGACTTTGACTCTTAACTGATCTTGACTTGGGTCTTAACTGATCCTTGAATTGAATGATCCTTAATGAACGCTGCTGGTGCATTAGTCAAACTAAAAGATATGACCAAGAACTCATAATAACCACATCTAGTCCTGAATGCTGTCTTTGAAATGTCACATTCCCTAACTTTCAACTGATGGTAGCCTGATCTGAGGTCAATTTTTGAAAAGCAGGTAGCATCCTGAAGTTGATCAAATAAATCATCTATCCTTGGAAGAGGATACTTATTCTTGATGGTAACCTTATTTAATTGACGGTAATCTATACACATCCTAAGATAACCATCTTTATTTCATACAAATAAGACCGGAGCACCCTAAGGTGAGACACTTGGTCGAATGAAGCCCTTGTCTAACAAATCTTTCAACTGCTCTTTCAACTCTGCTGGTGCCATTCTGTATGGCGGAATAGAGATAGGATGAGTATCTGGAATGACGTCTATGCCGAAGTCTATTTCTCTCTCAGGAGGGACTCCGGGTAGATCATCAAGAAAAACTTCTAAAAACTCTCTTACTATAAGAACTGATTGAATGGGAGGTACCTCAACCCTTGAGTCGTTAACTCGGACTAAGTGATAGATACAACCCTCTAAAACCAACTTTCTCACCTTAAGGTATGAAATGAAATGACCCTTAGGCACTACTGAACTACTACTCCACTCTATGACTAGCTCATTAGGAATCTGAAACTTGACAACTCGAGTTCTGCAATCTATGGAGGCATAACATGAATGAAGCCAGTCCATACCTAGAATGACATCAAAATATACCATGTCTTAGCTCAACTAGATCAGCCATGGTGTCTTTGTGATTGATGGAAACAGGAAAATCACGATAGACTTTTTCTGCTAGAATAGACTCCCCAACAGGTGTGGAAACACAGAAGGGTTCACAAAGTTTCTCAGGAAGAATCTCAATTTTATTTGCAACATAAGGAGTTACGAAAGACAGCTAGCAAAGCATAAACATCAAAAGGAAACACTTTGATCATACCAGTGACAACGTCTGGAGAGTTCTCTTGCTCATGGTGATTGATGATTGCATAGAGGCGGTTTGCTCCTCCGCCAGTACCAAAAGTAGGTCCTCTGGGTGCCGCCCTGTCTGGTGGCGCAACTGATGAAGATTGGGCTCTATTGCCCAGATTTCCACTACCTTGCCTGTTCTTAGGGCACTCCTTCATGAAGTGACCCTCTTATCCACACTTAAAACAACTTGTTTGGCCATCACGACATTTACCTGGGTGGGTTCTACCACACCTAGCACATGCAGGAGTCAAACTACCTCCTTGCGCCACACTACCTTGGGACTGTGCTGGTCTAACCCTGAAGTTCTGTGAATTATGGACATTATACTCACCTCTGTTTCTAGGTGCAGGTGCAATAGCAGATGATGGTGCTGGTCCCTTTTTCTTCTGAAAGGACGAGCGATTCACATTGCCCTTATGTTGCCTAGACTCATTCCCAGTTTTAGCTTTCTTTCTTCTATACTCTTCTCTGTCTCTCAACTTCTCCTCTTCAACCTGCTGCACATAAACCATCAACCTGGAGATGTCCATGTCGCCTATCAACATTGTAGCCCTACCCTCCTTGCTTGAAGGACGACCCAAACCAGCAACAAACAAGCTCATTCTGCTTCTCATGTACATTATAGGAGCATATCGGGACAGCTGGGTGAACTTCAACCCATACTCGTGCACACTTAGAGAATCCTGTTTCAGTGTATGAAATTCTCGTAACTTAGCCTCTTCTAAATCTCGGGGAAAGAAACGCTCCATAAAGGCTTCTTCGAAACAAGCCCAACTAGCAGGTGGTGCATCCTTAGGTCTACCCCCCTTCCACTGATCGAACCATGTTCTAGCAACATCCTTCAGTTGATATGCAGCTAGTTCAACCCTTCCAGCGTCAGTAACATGCATCACTTCAAAAACCTTCTTCAGTTCCTCAACAAAATTTTCCGAATCCTCAGTAGTGACCGAACCAGTGAAACTTGGAGGATTCATTCTCAAGAATTCGCGAATCCTCAAAGTGTCAGCCTCATCTTGCCTAGGTCGTCTTGGCTGCCCGACCTGGTTAGTCACATCTTGGCTCAACATCCAGATAGCCTCACAGAATTTGGCATTAGTGACCTCGTCTTGAAGTTGCACATTTGGTGCATTAGGTATGCCTTGCTCTTGTGGTTCAACATTTCTCCTAGTTGGATGACATCGTGCTATTCTTCGTGGAGGCATGATTATCTGAAACACGCACAAGCACGAATTAGAGGGAACTTTTAGAGATAAACTCTAACGCACGAGATGGATATGAAGGAAGTGAAGAATTTCCTAAATGTTGTAGACTCCTAATTATAGATGTGGTGCGCTTCACTCTGATAACTAGGACTTTACAGACATGACTTCATAGACTCCCTAAGACTCTTGAACGCTGTGCTCTGATACCAAGTTTGTCACACCCCGAGCATACACCCTGGACGCGGCCGGCACTCGGAGACCATTGATGGCCCTAAGCGAACCCTTGGCCTGGCTACTTAACTCAGCGGAAGACTTAACTCAACACAATATAAGTTCATAAACAACTTAAATGATAAATCTGGCCAAAATGGCAAATTGTATCTCAAAATAGAATATCTGTAAATACATAGATGAGAGACTCAACTACTGTCTGTCTGTCTATGAAGCCTCTATAATGCTGAGATGGATGTTGGGGCAGACCCCACAACATCCTAATAAAGAAAAACTAGGAAAGCAATAAAAGAGTCCTCCGGAATGCAAAAAGGCTCACCACTGACTTTGGAGTGCTCGACTAGATCAACGACGCGCTGGATGCTGATCCTAGTTACCTGCGTCTGTATCATAATAAGATGCAGGCCAACTGGCATCAGTACATTGAATGTACAAGTATGCGAGTTGGAATGCTAAACAACAACTTAAGCTTGTAAGGAGTACAAAGGAACACTTACCTTGGCTCTGTTCAACTCATGAATAACTGAACTCAATATAAAGCAATAGGACACATGCAATATATAATAATCTTGTAAAACAGTGTAAACAACTTAGTTCGTTAAACATAAAGCAATAACAAACTCAACTTTACTTATATATAAAAGTAATATATATTTATTGGGAGATTCTTTAACCGACAACCACCACTATGAGCTCTAGTGATGATACAACGTTTTACCTCACGTTGCCCAAGGACCATCCTATACCTTGCCGTGATATAAGACCTTACTTAACTTAGTGGATCCACTAGCTTAACTTACGTGATCATCTAAAAAGTATGACCCGTTAAATTCCATGTTGGCCACATGGTTCTTATGGAGATTTGAGTCAATATGCACTCGCGTCCCCAATGTGGTGCTTAATACTACTCCCAAAATATACTTTACTCATATGTGTTTTAAACACCTCTTCCTTTAGTTTGAGATAATTGCTCAAAGCTTAGCCCAAAGGCTCTTTTGGAATCGATGTTCCCTTTTCTGAAAACTAGCCCAAAGAATCTTTTGGAAATCATAGTTCCTTTCTTACTCAAATGTGAAAACATTTAGAAACTTCTTTGGGAATACTTAGTTCCCTAATAACTTTTGAGAAATGGTCTCAACTCTTTACTCTTTACTTTACTTAAAACTTGAGCCTTAAAACGAAGTTAAATCGATTAATAAAGACTCTTGAAAACTTAGAGAAACTTTACTTTGACTTGCTTCTTAACTTCTAGACTTGACTCTTAACTTCTAGACTTGAATCTTAACTTCTTTGACTTTGACTCTTAACTGATCTTGACTTGGTTCTTAACTGATCCTTGAATTGAATTATGGGTTCAACGATTAAGGTTTGTGATTGGAAAGATCTCATGTTGTTTAAGAATGATTTTGATAGCTAAACATGAGAAAAGACCGAAAACCAAAATACGAAGGTGGGTCCGCGACGCGGAGGCATAATGAAATTTTGGTTTCAAAAATGTCTTTTGAGGAAGAACACCTCGTGTAAGCTCCGCGACGCGAAGCAGAAATTTTCAAAATCTGGGACCAAGAGTGTGACGCGCAACCATCTCTTCTTCGTTTTTCATTTCTAAACCCTCCAATCTTCTCTAGTTTTTTTCCCAAACACTTAGGATCAATTGTACCCTCAAGAACAACCAATCTAACTCGAAAAACATCCCGGAGCATGAATCAAATCAACCCCCAAGCATCAACAACTCAACCAACATGAATTTTGACAATTGTTTTTCAGGAAGTTCACTTCATAACATGTAAACAACTCCAAATCGCTGAATTGAAACAACTTGGTGTGTGGGTGAACTAACCCAACACGAAAAGATCTCACGTACCTTAATAGGGATCAGCCTCGACGAATTACACTCCAAACGCTTGACGTTCTTGGTGAAATCTTGGCTTTTCTCCCTTTCTTTCTTCTTTTCTCTCTTCTCCAATCCCTAAGTGTATTTCTCAATTCTCCAAACTGACTAAGTCATGTTTTAACCCCAATAAATCCCTAAAAATGAATTAGGAAATTAATTTGAGAAAAGACTACTTTGCCCTTCCCTAAATCCGGATTGGGACTTTCCACAATCCAACAGCCCAACTTCCGAAAGACATATCTCACTCATACGATGTCAAAATTGTGCAAACTCAGCGGCGTTGGAAAGTTCTTCCCAAGGGCTTTCCAACTGTCAATAAATACTCCTAAATCATCCTGATATAGGAGTTATGGTTTTTTGAAAATGACCAAAACTCACTTTCTTAACTTAGACATAATTTTCCAGATTTCCTTAATCTTTCCAAAAATCAATATTTTCACATTTTCAACTCTTTCTAGTCGTTTCTAGGTGCGAGATGTTACAAATATCTTCAGTTGGTATGATAAGTGAAGGATCTCCTATGAACATTTTTAACATGGAGACGTGAAATACCGAATGAATAGCTGCTAAGTCTTGTGGTAACTCTAACTCATAAGCTACATTACCAGTCCTCTTGGATATTCTGTAAGGAATAATATACCGGGGACTAAAATTCCCCTTCTTATCAAATCTCATAACACCCTTCATGGGTGAAACTTTCAAATATACTCAATCATCTACTTCAAATTGTAACTCCCTTCTCCTAACATCAGTGTAGAATTTCTTATGACTCTGCGTTGTTTTAAACCTCTCTTGAATAATTTTCACCTTCTCCATAGCTTGATGAAGTAAGTTTGGTCCTATCAACCCAGCTTCACCAACTTTAAACCATTTAATAGGAGATCTGCATCTTCTCCAATAAAGAGCTTCATAAGGAGCCATTTGGATGATTGAAGAAATGAAATCTTACTCTTACTCTTTATTCAACTCAAAGCTTAAGTCTTAAAACAAAGTTAAAACATTTGTGAAAGACGTTTGGAAAAGTTTATGAACTTCTCTTGACTTAACTCTTAACCTCTTGACTTGACTATTAACTTTCCTTGAAATGAATTATGGATTCAAGGTTAATGATCTCATGTTCATGGATGATTTCATGATGTTTAGACATAGCTTAGAGTGTTGGAATAAACTAGAAAACATAGGTACGTTGCTAAGGAATTATTACGGAAAGGTGGGGGAAGAATAGGAAGAGCTGGCTTCCATGGCACTCTGAGTGAAATGGGGAGCTCTGGCTCACGCGACGCCCAAAGACTTAAACTTCAGAGGTCCCTTCTTGGTGCTCTGAGAGGGTCAGCACCCCACCCCCCTGCCCAGGTGCACTCCAACTTTTCTCCTTCATTTTTCAACTCTAAATACCCTATTTTGACTTGGTTCTTTCCCCAAACACATAGAATCAACTATACCATCAATATGTGCAAGATTCAACCTGAAATCACACATAAAACATGAATAAACCTCAAGAAACTTGAACAACAAGAACTCTCAAGATTTCAAACGAATTTCATCAAAAACTCAAAACATTTGCTTTCAAAATTATATAACTTCGCTGAATTGAATCATGTTTGGCGTGTGGGTGAATTAACCCAACGCTATATGATCTCACATACCTCGTAGGGATCACCCGTTGACAAAATCCACACACAATTCTCCAAGAAATTGATGAATCTTGAACACGTAATCCGCCTGCCCCTAAAGTAGCTCCTCTAGATGCAGTTCTCTCAGGTAGAGCAACTGAATAAGATTGGTTTTTATTTCCCTATTATGGTTACCCTACATGTTCTTTGGACATTCTCTCATAAAATGACTGTTCTGGCCACACTTGAAGCAACCAGTGGAGCCATCACGACACATACATAAGTTGTTCCTACCATACTTAGCACATGTAGGAGGTTTACTACCCCCTTGTGCCATACTACCTTGAGAATAGGCAGGTTTAGCTCCAAAATTCTGATATTGTACTAACTTTTGTTTTTTGGTGCAGGTGCACTAGCAGATGATAGAGTAGGTCCCTTTTGTTTCTGTTGGAAGGAAGACCGGTTCACATTACTCTTCTGCTGCCGGGACTCATTCCCTGATGTCTTTTCCCTCTTATTATTAAACTCTTCTCTATACTTTAGCTTGTCCTCTTCAACTTGTTGAACATGGATCATTAGCCTTGCTATGTCCATATCCCCTATCAACATAACTGCCTTGCCTTCCTTGATTGACAGGCGAGATAACCCAACAACGAAAAAACTCATCCTGCTCCTCATGTCAGGAACCATCTCCAGAGCATACCGGGAAAGTTGTGTGAACTTCTGACTGTACTCATGGATGGTCAAAGAATCCTTCTTAAGAGTGAGGAATTCTTGTACCTTTGCTTCTCTTAGTTCTCGAGGGAAGAAACAACCCAAGAAGGCCTCCTCAAAACAAGCCTAACTCACAGGTGGTGCACCCTCATCTTGGTTCTTCTTCCATTGATCAAACCAAATCCTAGCAACACCCTTCATTGGGTATGCAGCTAGTTCCACCCTCTCAGCATCAGCAAGATGCATGATCTCAAAAACCTTCTGAAGCTCCTCAACAAAGTTTTCTGGATCCTCAGTAACACTTGAACCAGTGAAGCTCGGTGAATTCATCCTTAAGAACGCATGGATACTTGAAGTGTCAGCCACTTCCTGACGATTGTCTCTCTATTGCCCAGCTTGGGTGGTCACAACTTGGCTCAACATTCGGATGGTGTCAAGAAACTCAACATGGGTGACCTCTCTTTGGGGTTGCACTTCTGGTGCATTAGCTACCCTTTGTTCCTGTGATTCAACATTTCTTCTAACCAGACGACCTCTGACAGCTCTCCATAGAAGCATGATCTGAAATACATGCGTAAGAACGAGTTAGAAAGAAATTTTTATAGAGATACACTCTATCACACAAAATGAGTATGAAAGAAGTGAGGTAGTTCCTAAGTGTCGCAACCTCTTGAACTCTATGCTTTGATACCAAGTTTGTTACCCCTCGAGCCTACACCATGGGCGGGACTTACACTTGAGAACTATTGTTGGCCCCAAAAAAACCCTTGGCTTGGCTTACTACTCAGCGGAAGACTTAAACACAAGAAAATAGTGTCAAATGATGAACTCATGAAATAAACTTAGAATGTCTCAAATGAACATTCAACTAGCCTAGAGGACAACTCAAGTCTTAAAACATAAGGCAATAACAAAATAGTGACAAATGATCTAATTAATTGTCTATCTATGAAGCCTCTAAAACTAGGACGGATGTTAGGACAGGACACCCGATCATCCTAACAACTGAAAACTACTAAAGCAATGTAAATAGGGATCCTCCAGAGAGAAAGGAAGCTCACCACAAGACTCTGAACACTCAACTGGATCAACAAAGCGCTGGATGCTGATCCTGGTTACCTGTATTTGCATCATAAGAATGATGCATGCGAAATGGCGTCAGTACATTGAATGTACTAGGATGCGAGGGGAATACTAAGACAAGACATAAACTTGAAAGGAACTAAAAGAACATACATGGGCTCAACTCAACTCATTTCAATATAAAGCAATAGTATGAATGAAGTATAGAGAAAAACATTTAAAACATGGCTAACAACTCTGTGTATTAGAAATACATTAGTAACTCTGCATTCATGCAAAGATACAATATAAACTCTAGGATGTATATAAAAATACAATTTACTTCTATGTATATAATAATAAAATACTTATGTGAAAGTTTCTTTAACCTACAATCATAACTTAAAAGCTATTATGATGATACACTATTTTGCGTCACGCTGCTAGGGCCGCCCTATATCTTGTCGAGGGTATAGAACCTGACTATTAAGTGGATCCACTAGTCTATGCTAAAAAGCACTAAGGAAGCATCTAAAAAGTATGACCCTTTTTTACCCATGTTGGCTGATACATCCAAACTTACACTTATATTAAGAAGTATAAACGGTCGAAGTCAATTTATAGAACTCAACGTGAGTTGAGGTCGATCCCATAGATAATTTCTTTAAAGAAATGATTTCACTATCGCGTTTACCCAAATGTTGTTATTATTTCCTAAAGAGAAAGATTGCGGAAGGTAAAATGGGTTTAGTTGTGAGATTCTAGTAACTAAGGTTGTTAAAACAAATCAGAGTCAACAATTAACAGAGTCGTTATTTTAAATTTGTATTTATAATTGAATAAAACTAGGACTATGTTCCCCATAACGTTGCATCTAATGTTCTTCCGTAATTGAGTTTCAGGCAATTTGTCTCTACAAAATACAGGAGAGCCAAATATATCTAACACTCCTGATCAGTTGAATCAAATGGTTGGCTCTCACTCTAGATCGATCCAACTGATCAGGACACTCCTGAATTATGTGGTGCCTCCTCTTCACTCCTGAATGCACCCGAATCCTCCTTATGTACCAGAGACCTGGTAGCAATAACACTGCAGTGATGAACATTTTCAGTAAAATCAATACTTACAGCTCTTTTCTTCGTGACCAAGTCCTCATGAACTTAGCTTATCCTGGCATTTCCTCTAGAGCTTCTACCAATGGGATGTTCACTGATAGCTGTCTCAGCATGGTGATGAACTTAGAAAATTTCCCATCTTCGACTTTCTTTTTAAGCCTTTGAGGGAACGAAGGAGGTGGTCTTTGTATCTGTTGTAGAGGCATGGTTCCCTCAACCCTTTTTTCCTTTTCTCCTGTTGGTTTAACTATTGGTTGAGCATCCTCCACGTCATCGACCTGCTCAACTTTAGTCTCATCTCTTCCAGTTCGCTCCAACACCTGTTCATTCTCAGTACCTTAAGAAATTGGGTCATTAAGAATTTTACCACTCCTGGTGGTGATAACCATGCAATTCACGTCCTTCTTGGGATTCTGAATAGTGTCACTTGGTAGTGACCCATTCTTCCTTTGGTTTAGTGATGCTGAAACTTGCCCCAAGTGTTGCTCTAATTTCTTAAAGGAAGTAGTGTGAGAGTCTAGCAGTTGACTCATACTCAGTCCAAGTCTTGATTGAGTCATCTAGCATCTCATTTAACCAATTGGTTGCCTCCCCAATGAGAGACAATGGGAACAACCTCAATCTCATCGTTGTCTGACTAACTCCAGGAATTTCTTGTGATTTGCTTATCGCCAAAAAGTTTATCAAATGTTGATTTGCATCATCACCAGCTACACCCCTGAACATACATTTCAAATTCAGCAATTGAATCATATTGCTAGTGATTGTAAATTTCACACCTGGAGATAGTGCAGGTAACATTATCGTTCATGTGGCTCCAGCTCCATCGAAGTCTCAGTCATCCTCTTCATACATCATGTGAGTTGGATGTTGTGCTCTACCCCTTGGAGTTAGTGGTTGGCGGTGGGGAGGAACTATTTCATCCACTCCTATGTGTTCTTCCACCACCCTACTCGGGTTGTTCATAACATTCTGCTGAATACCTCTTGCACCGGTTTCAGCTTCCAATCCCAGTCTTTGCCTCTGAGTCTCAAGTTCTTGTGCATTCACCATTTTATGAATTGTTTTCCAAAGTTTTGGATCATATGGGATCAATGGGGCTCCCTTACTTATGGTATTTGGCATACACAATCAACCTCACATGTAAGAGACACAGACAAAGAACAAGACGTAAAACTAGGAAATATAACTACGCTTTGAATAAAAGCTAGTAAAATACTTCTTAAATGAAATTCTCCGGCAGCGGCGCAAAAATATGATATGTCCAAACTTACACTTCAATTAAGAAGTATAAACAGTCGAAGTCAATTTATAGAACTCAGCATGAGTCGATCCTACAGAGAATTTCTTTACAGAAATGATTTCACTGTTGCATTTACCCAAATTTTAATATTATTTCCTAAAGAGAAAGATTGTAACTAAGGTTGTTAAGCCAAATCTAGAGTCAACAATTAATAGAGTGTTGATTATAAAGTTGTATTTATAATTGAATGAAACTAGTAATGTGTTCCCCATAACGTTGCATCTAATGTTCTTCTGTAATTGAGTTTCAGGTAATTTGTCTCTACAAAATACTGGAGAGCCAAATATATTTAACACTTCTCAGTGTATTTAGATAATTTTTCCTCAAGTCCTTTCGGTCCTAGAGTGTTAAAATTTTTTAGTCTCGCTTATAATAGTGTTAAAATTCTTTTCTCTCGAACTCGAACTTTGACTCCATTTCATCAGGTTAATTCAACTTTTTCCCAACCATCATTTTTCTCTCGAACAAATGACAGAGATAGGCTACACTCTAATGTGTGCACTCATTAGAATACATGAATAACGAAAGCTAAATTATAATTAGTATATACAAATTGCCTTCCACTCGTCTTATGAAATTATAGTTAGATTTACGTCATAGATCCCACAATCCCAGTTGTGGTATTCAGCCACTGATGATTTCATGTAAACATAAAAAATTACGTAATGAAAACATGATAAGAACGTACTTACAAAAATATGCAAAATCGATAAGCACTTGATAATTCAAACACTGGAAATCCAACTTCGAAACTTGATTCAATGTTAATCGTCAAAAACTAAAGCTAAGAATATTTGAAAATTTGTCCCTCGTCCAAGATAAAAACTAAAAAACGACATAATTAATTCAAATATAATGTTTAAAATGATTCCTACTTGAAGTAGGAATGAACTGTCGGGCAACTCCATGGGCACTTTGACGATCCGTTAAGGGCTTCACGGTCCGTGAAGCCCTTAGTGGTCCTTACTTGGCATGTTTGGGATTTTGATATGACAAGCCAACACACTGGAAAGGTACCACAGACCGTCATAGGGACCACGGTCCATTTGGGTGTCCGTGGTCTTCACTTGGCAATTTCTCATTTTCACTCCTTTGATCCTAGCCACTGGTTCAATTTCATGATCACCACCACAGGCCGTTATAGGGACCACATCCCGTGAGGCCTTCCATGGTCTTCACTTTAGTCGCCTTTGCACTTTATCTCTCCAAGACCCAAACACTGGTTCCACTGTACGAAAACTACCACAGACCGTTATGAGGACCAAGGTCCATGAAATCATCTGTGGTCTTTAGTTGGTCCACCAATATGTTATCTTCTGTGACTTCTCACTGGTTCCAATTTACGAGCACTTTCATGATCATGCATGATCTTCACGACTCGTCAAGGCCTTCGTGATCTTCACTTGGTTCCATCCATTTTCACTCTGCATTTTCTTCTCTTCTTTGTTCTTTCATGTCCACATGTTTTACCTGTATAAACACTACCAAACATATCATAGCCACATAAATACACTTGATTCTAGTATTAATCCTTAGTTTTCAAGCATCAAATGTGCATATATTTTGCGGCACATCAATAGCTACATGGTTTATGGGGGTTGGGAGTTGTCTGAAGTCTCCCCATATCGGTGCTGAATAATACTCCCAAAATATAATAACAAATCTTATGTTTAAAAACATAACTTTTTTCTGTGGTTTGAGATAATTGCTCAGAACGTATCTCAAAGGCTATCTTGGAAATCAAAGTTTCCTCTCTTGCTTAGTTGTGAAAGCATTTACTCTTTACTGAAAACTAGCTCAAAGGGTCTTTTGGAAATCTCAGTTTCCATTCTTTTTTAAATGTGAAAACATTTACTCTTTGGGAATGCATAGTCCTGATATACTCTTTTGAAGAAATGAACTTCAATCTTTACTTTTTACTCAACTCAAAACTCAAGTCTTAAAACAAAGTTAAAACATATGTAAAAGAATTTTGGAAAACTCTATTAACTTCTCTTGACTTTACTCTTAACTTTCCTTGAATTTGAATTTATGGATTCAAGGATTGTGATTTGTGATAGGAAAGATCTCATGATGTTTAAAAGTGTTTTTAGATAGTTAAACAAGAGAAACGATCAAGAAATCACTGTCTGGAAGCAAGTCCGCAACACGTGATGCATTTAAATATTTGGTCAAGAAATAAATTTTGAGGCAAGATGGTCCGTGATTGCTCTGCTCCACCGAGAAGAATTCTCCAATCTTGAGGAACAGAGCCGTGACGCAGACCTGGTACCCAAATTTGCCTAAATTTTTCCTTCTTCGTTTTTAACCCCAATTAGCCTAAACTCGGTTCTTTTTATCAAATTATCTATAGATTTAGATACCCAATATATGTACACAAGAATCTAACTCAAAACAACTCTAACAATTGACCTTAAACTCTCAAAAACTCCTCAATCTCATCCCAAATTCAAGAACGAAAGCAATTCAAGAACATAACTCAAGAACATCAAAGTCTCAATCTTTTAGGAAGAAAATCATACTGAAATAAACATATTTGGGGCTTGGGTGAACAAACCCAACGCTAGGTGAAGTCACATACTTCGTAGGATTGAATCCTTGACGAAATCCACAACCAAACTCGCAAGAACTTGACGAATCTTGAACTTTTCTTCTCCTTTCCTCCTCTTTTCTCTTATCTCAAAGCCGTAGCGTAATTCTCAATTGCGTAAGATGAACTAACTCAGTTTAGACCCCAAATAATCATATATTTATATATATATATTTATGAAAAATAGAACCTTAGGCCCGCCTACATGGCACCACCACAAACATGAATTTCCTTTTAATTTATTTATTTCCAAAACTAGCCTTCCCTTTTAATGAAAAGTTGTGACTTTTACGAAAAGTTGCGACTTTAATGAAGAGTTGCGACTATTATGAAAAGTTGTGACTTTTATGAAAAGTTGCGACTTTAATGAAGATTTACGACTTTTATAATTAGTTGTGACTTTTATGATAGGTTGTGTCCTTTTCGAAGGGTTGCAACTTTTCCAAATAGTTGTAACTTATCCGATAAGGCACAATAAACATTTGTTCACACTACCCTTTGTTTTCTATAAATAGAGAAATTTCTTCTCATTTTAAAACAACAAAAATTCTGAACCTCATATTCTTCTTCTTCACAACTAAATATTTGTGTACTTTGCTCATGTTGAGTGGCTCACTGACACCATTGCTTATGTTACAGATCCTGGTATATATTTTTACAGTCATTAATTTATGCTTATGTTATTAAGGATAAATGATAAGATTTAATAATTTTCAATTTCCTTTACATTATTAATGTTTGTTACTACATAATCTTGTATGTAAAATAATATAGTGTTTTAGTTTTAATGACTGATAGGTTTTAAGTATTATTTTATAAATTCCATGATATTAAATTCCCGCGTAAAGCGCGGGTAAGTTTACTAGTTTACTATAAACGGATTTAACTAATTGGGAAATGAAAAGACCATAATACCCCTCAAAAACCTAGTTTTGACTTTCCTTCTCTACACAACCCGACTTCAAATGGGCATATCTTCCTCATACTAACTAAAAAATGGGCAAACTCAGTGGCGTTGAAAAGATAATTCAAAGATATTTCATATGATATCTTGTATAGTAGATCATATGCTGAGAGTTATGGTCGTTTAAAGTTGACCCAAAACTCATACTTAGCTTAACTTTGTCAAATTTCAAGTTTCTCATTCTTTCCAAAAATGATTCTTTCTAATTCTAGCTCTTTCAAATAGAGGGGTGTTACAATATCTCCCCCTTAGGAACATTCGTTCTCGAATGAGATTAATCTTAGCAAGCTAAGTGTGTAACATCAAATATTCAGTTCAAACACCCAACAAGCAAATCTAACACATCATGCATATCAATTAAAGAGTACTAAGAAAAGAATTAGTACCTTGGTCTGAAGATTCTCCGAGCTCAAAGAGATGTGGATACCTCTTCTTCATATCCTCCTCAGCTTCCCAAATAGCTTCCTCAACAAACTGATTTTTCTAAAGAACTTTAACTTATGCTACTTCCTTAGTCCTCAACTTGCGAACCTGATGGTCTAGAATATGAACGGGAATCTCCTCATAATACAAGCTGTCCTTAATACTAATATCTTTAGTTCGTATGATCAATGAAGGATCTCCCATACAATTTTTCAGCATAGAAATGTGAAATACCAGATGAAGCTCGTCTAACTCTTGTGGTAGCTCTAACTCATAAGCTACATTGTGTATCTTCTTGGATATTCTGTAAGGACCAAAATACCAGGGACTAAGCTTCCCCTTCTTACCAAATCTCATAAAACCCTTCATGGGTGAAACTTTTAAGTATACCCAATCATCTACTTCAAATTCTAAGTCCCTTTTCCTAACATCTATGTAGGATTTTTGATGACTCTGCACTGTTTTCAACCTCTCTTGAATAACTTTTACTTTCTCCATAGCTTGATAAACTAAGTTTGGTCCTATCAACCTATATTCACCAACCTCAAACCATCCAATTGGAGAACTGCACCTTCTCCCATAAAGATATTCATAAGGAGCCATCTGAATGCTAGAATGGTAACTGTTGTTATTAGTAAACTTAATGAGAGGCAGGTGATCATCCTTATTACCCTTGAAATAAATCACACTGGCCCTCAACATACCTTCTAGAGTCTGAATAGTGCGCGTTGCTTGACCATCTGTCTGAGGATGAAAAGCAGTACTTAAGTTCACCATTGAACCCAAGCCTTTATGGAATGACTTCCAAAACTGTGCAGTAAGTTGAGCACCTCTGTCTGAAATAATCGAAAATAGCACCCCATGAAGTCTAACTATCTCTTGAAGATACAATTTGGCATAGTCCTCTGCTGAATGGGTAGTCTTTACTGGCAAGAAATGAGCTGATTTAGTCATTCGTCTACAATCACCAAAATCGTGTCGTGCTGGCTGCGAGACCATGGTAAACCTGTGATGAAATCCATATTGATCATCTCCAACTTCCATTCTGAAAGTTCTATATTCTGAGCCATACCACCGGGCCTTTGGTGCTCTACATTAAGTTGTTGGCAATTCGTACACTTAGCAACAAACTCTGCAATGCCCTTCTTCATACTATTCCACCAATATACTTCTCTCAAGTCACGATACATCTTTGTGGAACCTGGATGAACATAATTTATGGAGCTATGAGCTTCCTCCATGATTCGTTCTTGGAGTTCATCCACCCTTGGTACACACAACCTGCCTTGATATTTCAATACACCATCTCCCCCTTGTTCAAAATCCATTGATTTTTCTTATGAACATTTGCCTTCAATTCAAACAAGATAGGGTCTTGGTCTTGCTTCTCTTTCACTTCTGACACTAATGATGATTCAACCCCATTCATCACCACTACTCCTCCTTCTATGGAATCCATTAATCGAACTCCTAATCGTGCAAGTCTGTGCACATCTTTTGCTAACTATTTCTTATCTTCCTCAAAATAGGCGGTACTACCTACAGATAATCAACAACAACATTATCCTTACCTGGGTGATAAAGAATACGCATGTCATAATCTTTGAGTAACTCTAACCACCTTCTCTATATGAGATTAAGCTCTTTCTGACTAAACACATACAAAAGACTCTTGTGATCAGTGAATACATCTACATGAACACCATACAAATAATGACGCTATATTTTCAAAGCAAATACTATGACAACCAACTCTAAGTCATGGGTTGGGTAGTTCTTCTCGTGAACTTTCAACTGTCTGGAGGCATAAGTTATAACTTTTCCATTCTGCATTAACACACAACCCAAACCAACTCTAGATGCATTACAATATACAACAAAGTCTCGCGTACCTTATGGTAAGGTCAATATTGGGGCAGTAGTGAACCTCTTTTTCAATTCCTGAAAGCTTTTCTCACAAGCTTCAGACCATTGAAACTTTATTGTTTTCTGAGTCAACTTGGTCAAAGAGGACGAAATAGATGAGAACCCTCTACGAACCTTCTATAATATCTAGCCAATCCCAAAAAACTCCTAATGTCAGTTGGAGATGTGGGTCAAGGCCAATTCAACACTGCCTCTATTTTCTGAGCGACAACTCTAATTCCATCACTGGAAACAATGTGGCCTAAGGATGTCACAGACTCAAGACAAAACTCACACTTAGATAATTTAGCATACAACTAGGGGTATGTATCGGTCGGTTCGGTTCAGTTCGGTTTTAAGTATTATCGGTTCGGTTTATCGGTTTTCAGTTTTTAAATATGCTAAACCGATAACAAAACCAATAAGATATTTGTTATCGGTTTTAGGTCTTTAACGGTTCGGTTCTCGGTTTAACCAATAAGAAAATGCTTTCAAAACAAATATATGACTTATCCAATAATTTGACGTGATATGCATACATCGAAATAATCATTCCAAATGGGACAACAAGGACCAACTTGTTGTATTTTGGTCATCACAACAAGGACTTGGTCAATTTTCGATCACCATAATATATAAAACGAGGCCCCCTTTATGCAATAAAGAGAATCAAATAAAACCAAATCATAGACAATAGTCAAAACAATAGCAAATGAGGTCATGTTTATGGTAACTAAATGAAGTTCTTACGTTATTTAAAAAAAAAAACACAATCTGAATTTTTGACGTTAATCAAATTGCAGATATTTACAATCGTGCAAAAGCTAATATTAGTCAATTATAAACTAACTAAAGTAAATAAGTAATAATAAAAAGTAAAACCTAAAGGATAAATAACTAAAAGTAGGAGGATAGTTAATTGTTAAATAGTGTTAATTATTGCGTAGGGTTTTTTATATTTTTAGTCTAATATACTACTAATTATATTAATATTTCTTGTTTAATATATTATATATATGTATAACTAAAAATTAAAATAGTAAATTATTATATTCTTAATGGGTTATCGGTTAACCCAATAACCCAATATTAAAAACCAATAACGAACCGATAACCCAATAATTTTTTTTTGTTAAACCATTAAATAACCGTTAATCCAATAATACAATAACAATAAACCAATAACACTTTTTTCGGTTTGGTTTATCGGTCGGTTCGGTTTGTGCACACCCCTACATACAACTCTCTATCTTTTAGAGTTTGGAGAACTACTCTGAGAAAACTATCACGATCTTCTTTATTCCTCGAATAAATTAGTATGTCATCAATGAGTACGATAACAAACATATCTAAATAAGGCTTGAATACTCTATTCATAAGGTCCGTGAATGATGCAAGAGCATTATTTAAACCGAACGACATGACAAGAAACTCATAATGACCATAACGGATCCCGAATGCTCTCTTTCGAATATCACATTCCCTTACTCTTAACTGATGATAACAAGATCTGAGGTCTATCTTAGAGAAACAAGTGGCACCCTAAAGTTGATCGAAGAGATCATAACTTCTCAGAAGAGGATACTTATTCTTAATAGTAACCTTGTTCAACTGATGGTAATCTATACATATTCTAAGAGTATCATCCTTTTTCCTCACAAACATGACCGTAGCGCCCTAAGGTGAGACACTTGGTCGAATGAAACCTTTCTCTAGGAGGTTTTTCAACTGCTCTTTTAACTGTTTTAACTCTACTGGTGTCATCCTATATGGTAGAATAGATATAGGACGACTATCGGGACGACTATCGGGAAGATATCTATACCGAAGTCTATCTCTCTCTCAGAAGGGACTCAGGGAAGATCATCTGGAAACTATTTTACTACTAGAACTGATTGAATATGAGGTATCTCAACACTAGAGCCATTAACTCAGACTAAGTGATAGACACACCCCTTGGAAACTAACTTTCTTGCCTTAAGGTACGAAATAAAATGACCCTTAGGCACTGTTGAACTACTCTTCCACTCTATACCTGGCTCATTAGGAAACTAGAACTTGATAACTCGAGTTCTATAATCAACTGAGGCATAATAGGTATGAAGCTTGTCCATACCTAGAATGCCATCAAAATCTAACATGTCTAACTCAACTAAATCAGCCATGGTGCTCTTGTGATTGATACAAATGGTACAATCACGATAAACTCTCTCTACTAGAATATACTCACCAATAGGTGTAGAAATACTAAAGGGCTCTATAAGTTTCTCTGGAAGAACATCAAAATTCATCGCAACATAAGGAGTTACAAATGATAAACTCGCTCCTGGATCTAGCAAAGCATAAACATCAAAGTTAAAGACTAAGATGATACCAGTGACAACATTTGGTGAATCCTCTTGCTTTTGGCGACTTGTGATAGCATAAAGACAGTTTCCTCCTCCGTCTTCCCCTGAAGTAGCTTCTCTAGATATAGCTCTGTCTGGTGGAGCAACTGAAGAAGATTAGACTCTATTGCCCCCATTAACGTTACCCTACTTGTTCTTTGGACATTCTCTCATAAAATGATCGTTCTGGCACACATAAAGCAACCAGTGGAGCCATCACGACAAATCCCTGAGTGATTCCTACCACACTTAGCACATGCAGGAGGCTTACTACCCCTTGTGCCATACTACCTTGAGAATAGGTAGGTTTAGCTTTGAAATTCAGACTATTGTACTAAGTTTTGTTCTTTTGTGCAGGTTCACTAGCAGATGATAGAGCATGTCCCTTTTGTTTCTGTTGGAAGAAAGACCAGTTCGCATTACTCTTCTTCTACCCGGATTCATTCCTTGATGTCTTTGCCCTCTTATTCTTAAACTCCTCTCTATCCCTCAGCTTGTCCTCAACTTTTAGCACATGGATCATTAGCCTTGCTATGTCCATATCCCCTATCAGCATAGCTGTCTTGCCTTCCTTTCCTGACAGGTGAGACAAACCATCAACGAATAAACTCATCCTGCTCCTCATGTCAGCAACCATCTCCGGAGCATACTGGGAAAGTTGTGTAAACTTCAGACTATACTCATGGATGCTCAAAGAATCTTGCTTAAAAGTGAGGAACTATAGTACCTTTGATTCTCTCAGTTCTCGGGGGGGGGGGGAAGAAATGCCCGAAAAAGACCTCCTCAAAACAGGCCCAACTCATAGGTGGTGCAACCTCACCTCGGTTCTTCTTCCATTGAACAAACTAGATCCTAGTGACACCCTTCATTTAGTATGCAACTAGTTCCACCCTCTCAACATCTGCAACATGCATGATCTCAAAAACTTTTTGAAGCTCCTCAACAAAGTTTTTTTGATCCTCAGTAACACTTGAACCAGTGAAGCTCGGTGGATTCATCCTTAAGAACTCACGGATCCTTGAAGTGTCAACCGCTTCCTACCGATTCTCTCTCTGTGGTCCAGCTTGGTTTGTCACAACTTGGCTCAACATCTGGATGGCCTCACAAAACTTAACATTGGTGACCTCTCCTTGGGTTGCACTTCTGGTTCATTAGGTACCCCTTGTTCCTGTGGTTCAACATTTCTTCTAACCGGACGACCTCTGACAACTCTTTGTGGAGGCATGATCTGAAAGACATGTGCAAGAACAAGTTAGAAAGAAACTTTTATAGAGATACATTCTATCTCACAAAATGAGTATGAAAGAAGTGAGGTAGTTCCTAAGTGTCGCAACCTCCTAATTATAGATGTGACCCACTTTACACTGAAAACTAGGACTCTAAAGACGCGGCTTCATAGACTTCCTAGGACTCTTGAACTCTGTGCTTTGATACCAAGTTTGTCACGTCCCGAGCCTACACATTGGTCTGGACTGGCACTCGAGAACCAGTGTTGGCCCCATGCGAACCCTTGGCCTGACTTACTTCTCAGCGGAAGAATTAAACACAAGAAAATAGTTTCAAATGATGAACTCATGAAATAAACTTAGAATGTCTAAAAAAGAAAATTCAACTAGCCAAGATGACAACACAAGTCTCAAAACACAAGCCAATAACAAAATAGTGACAAATGATCTAATTAACTGTCTATCTATGAAGCCTCTAAAACTGGGAGGGATGTCGGGACATGACCCCCGATCATTGTAACAATTGAAAACTACTAAGGCAATGTAAATAGGGGTCCTTCAGAAAGTAGTGAGGCTCACCCCAAGACTGTGAATGCTTAATTGAATCAACGAAGCATTGGATGCCGATCCTGGTAACCTGTATATGCATCATGACAACGATGCATGCCAAATGGCGTCAGCGCATTGAATGTACGAGTATGCGAGGGGAATACTAAGACACAACATAAGCTTGAAAGGACCTGAAAGAACATACATGGGCTCAACTCAACTCAACTTAACCTATTGCAATATAAAACAATAATATGAATGCAGTATAGAGAATTATTTTTAAAACATGGCTAACAACTCTATGTATTAGAAATACAACAATAACTCTATATGTATGCAAAGATACAATATAAACTTTGGGATGTATATAAAAATACAATTTACTTCTCTAAATATAAGAATACAAAATACTTATGTGGCAGTTTCTCTAACCAACAACCATCACTTAAGAGCTATTGTGATGATACAACATTTTGCCTCACGCTGCCAGGGCCCTCATATACCTTGCCGAGGGTATAGAACCTGACTACTAAGTGGATCCACTAGTCTATGCTAACAATCACTAAATAATCATCTAAAAAGTATGACCCTTTTCTACCCATGATGACTACATGGTTTATGGGGGCTGGGAGTTTTCTGAACTCTCCCTCATATCGGTGCTCAATACTACTCCCAAAAAATAATACTCCCTCCGTTTGAAAAAGAATGACCTCCTTTCCTTTTTAGTCAGTTTTAAAAAAGAATGACCTCTTTCTTTTTTTGGTAACATTTTAATTTCAGCTATCCACGTGGCATGTTTAAGGCCACAAGATTAAAGGGTAATTTTGTACATTTGACATAACTTTAATTTAGGACCAGAAGATTCAAAAGTCTACTTTATTTTCATAAACTCCGTGCCAAGTCATAATAGACCATTGTTTGTGAAATGGAGGGAGTACTAGCTCTTATGTTTAAAAACATAACTTATTTCTGTGGTTTGAGATAATTGCTCAAAACTTAGCTCAAAGGCTATCTTGGAAATCAGAGTTTCCTCTCTTGCTTAATTGTGAAAACATTTACTCTTTACTGAAAACTAGCTCAAAGGCTCTTTTGGAAATCTCAGTTTCCTTTCTTGTTTAAATATGAAAATATTTACTCTTCGGGAATACATAGTCTCGATATACTCTTTTGAAGAAATGAACTTCAATCTTTACTTTTTACTCAACTCAAAACTCAAGTCTTAAAACAAAGTTAAAATATTTATAAAAGGCTTTTAGAAAACTCTATAAACTTCTCTTGACTTGACTCTTAACTTTCCTTAAATTTGAATTTATGGATTCAAGGATTGTGATTTGTGATAGGAATGATCTCATGATGTTTAGGAGTATTTTTATATAGTTTAACAAGAGAAACGATCAAGAAATCATTGTCTGGAAGCAAGTCCGCGACGTGGTGATGCATTTAAATATTTAGTCACAAAATAAATTTTGAGGCAGAACGGTCCGTGACTACTCCGCGACGCGGAGAAGAATCCCTCAATCCTGAGGAACAGGTCCTCATCGCGGATCTAGTACCCATATTCACCCGACTTTTTCCTTCTTCATTTTCTAACCCCAATTCAACTTAAACTCGATTCTTTTTCTCAAATTCTCTTTAGATTCAGATACCCAGTATATGTACACAAGAATCTAACTCAAAACAACTCTAACAATCGACCTTAAACTGTCAAGAACTCCTCAATCTCATTCCAAATTCAAGAAGGAAAGCAATTCAAGAACACAACTCAAGAACATCAAAGTCTCAATCTTTTAGGACGAAAATCATACTGAAATTAACATGTTTGGTGCGTGGGTTAATGAACCCAACGCTAAGTGAACTTACATACCTCGTAGGATTGAATCCTTGGTGAAGTCCACAACCAAGCTAGCAAGAACTTGACGAATGTTGAACTTTTCTTCTCCTTTCCTCCTGTTTTCTCTTCTCTCAAAGCCCTAGCGTAATTCTTAATTGCCTAAACTGAACTAACACATTTTAGACCCCAAATAATTTACTAAAAACTGATTTAATTAATTGGGTAATGAAAAGACCATAATACCCCTCAAAAACTCGGTTTTGACTTTCCTTATCTATACAGCCCGACTTCAAATGGGCATATCTCTCTCATACAAACTTGAAAATGACTAAAATTGGTGGCGTTGGAAATATAATTCAAGGATCTTTCCTACGGTATCTTTTAGCACACCTAACTCATTATATGCTGAGAGTTATGGTTGTTAGAAGTTGACCCAAAACTGATACTTAGCTTAACTTTGTCAAATTTCAGATTTCTCATTCTTTACAAAGATGATTCTTTCTAATTCTAGCTCTTTCAAATAGCGGGGTGTTACACAGGCCAACTTGTCTTAAAATGCATTCTTCCATACCAGCAAAAAGCCAATCGAAAGTTTGCTCCAAATTGGCAAGGTCCATATCTTATCAAGGAAGTCAAAAGATACTACATATAATGCATTTTAACATACAGTGACAAATGGTGGTTGGCATTTTATGGTTAGGAATATGACGACCCCTCGTTCCAAGGAAATAAAAAAATCAATCAATAAAAAAAGTCCTCTCTTTGAAAGTTTGAACTACGCTCACCATGATTCTGAAATGATACATTGGCAACCCTTCTGGGTTCGGTCAGAGCATCAAAAAAATTAATATTCTATTATTCATAAGAGTTGGGGTATTTTTTTTATTTGGCTACAATAGTTCCAAAATTGTAGTTGATCAGTTTATGGTTTTGTTCGGCAATTGACTTTCTAATTATCTCTTTAAGAATACCAGATTCAATATATTTTGTGTAGAAAATTGATCATCAAAAGAAAAAAAATACTTATAAGTGAACCCTTGCTGGCACAATAAGAAAAAAAGATAAGAAAAAAAGAGAGTCTTATCGGTGAAAACCTTCGCAGGCATCATAAGGCGACAAGAGAGAGGATCTTATCGGTGAAAAATCTGACAAGCACCTTAAGATAATGAGAGAGAACAACTTGAAAATGGTTAATTGGAGGGAACATGGAAAGACCACCGCTTCTCAACCCCTCTACATGAAGTGCTACTAGGATACATAAATCAATTTCAGATTACAAATGGTTCAGACTTTGAGAACTAGACAACACAAACACATCAAGAGTCAAATACAAAGTGCATGTCATGACTCATTCAAAGTCGATATATGCCTCTAAACAACTTCTTAAAAGGAATACGCCTTTTTAAGTATAAGTCTGTCTTGATTTAATCTTTTAATATTCTTAAATCTAACATTTTTTAGTCCCTTTCGATACAATCTTTTTTCAAAGAGGTTGCAAAGCTCATGACGGTTTCCCCAAAAGGAAAAGTTGGGTACCTAAGTCGATATGGCAGGGATGAAGGACTAAAAACACCTGGAATCTTTACCCAAAAAAATTGTGCGTGAAAAATACAATAAAGCCTCTTAAGTCACGAGAAAATTTTCGAAAGGAATATTCGTTATCCAGGAAATCAATTGTACCATGGCATTTAGTAGTACCAAGAAGATTAAGGTCTCTGATTAACAAAGATGAAGCTTTAGAAAAGTGGTTCAGCCAAGGATTTCAGTTAGAATTTGACAAAATGGTCAAAAGTATGGTCCAGTCATCAGAACACCAAGGCCGCAAACCAACTATCACTTTTATACTAAAAATTATTTTCTTTATTTTGCTCAACAATGGGACAAAAGAAAATGCAGTATTGCAAGTCAGAAAGATGAAACATCACAAAAGAAGTTCTCAAAAGTCTTCACATTTTTTGGTGTTTCATCACATGCCATTTGTGTTTTTTGCCTCCCAATTAGAAAACTTTGAGCTATACGTTTGGTCTCATTCCCTCATTAAGAAAACATCTTCTAGTTAGTCAACAATCATTGGTTTTACTTGATTTGGACACTAACTTGAAAAATTGTTGGATTGTGATGCCTTGTGTGGTAAGGTTTTTATTCATGCTTGTATATACATGTTGTCTAGAACTTGCCCCAAAATTTATTTCAAGGAAAAATTCAATATGTGGCTTGGCTTAAAAGGTGAACCTATTTCCTTTTTGACAAGCCACTCTACTAATTTTTTCCCCAAATTGATGCAATCTTTGTCAGCCCTTTTGAGCTTGAACTGAATGTTGTTGGCCACCATGTTGCATATTAGTTAACTTTTTGTGAGGCGATGATGAAGACCTTGAAATATTATGCTCCTTTATTTTTTGTGCCCTCACGTCTCCCTAAATGCTAATAACTTGTGATGTAAGCTAAAATCCTATGTTTGGGAGAGAAAATATTGAATGAGTTGTGATGTAGACAAAAGCCTAAGTTTGGGGGTTTTGTGCACCAAGAGAACAAAGAGAAATGAGCTAAAAACATTGAGCGCCATAAGATTTAAAATGAGAAATACTTTAGTGAGTTCATAGATGAAAGAATATTAAGAAGGAAAACAAAATGTTGGTGCTAGGTCATAGTTAGCACATTCCTTAAGTAAAAACAAGAATGGGTGTTTGAAATGAGTGAACATCATGAAAAGGGAGAAATAAGGTTGAAGTGAATTGAAAATTTTAGTGGAGTGCTCAAAAGAAAAGTGAAAGCATTAGGGAGACATCTTAGTCACTCAACCAAATGATACCATACCTTTTTCCCAAGACTAAGTTAAATCAACAAGTTCTTGGGATTTTGAGCCTTGTCAATATATATTAGTGGTGATTTATATACAGGGCAAGTGTATAGTTCAATGTGTGTATACTTGAATCCATTGAGAGTGAGTGTTTTTCATGATATATAATCCCTGCAATTGTCATTCATAGGTGTGTGCGGGAGTCTCTCTTGTGTGAGTGGGATTACTTCATTCATTGGAATTATGACGTCTCTATTATAATTAAGTTGCATCAATGTGACAAATTCGTGTGAATTCTTGGGCAAACCTTAAAAGTGGATGTCATCTAATTGAGATGTTTTGAAATCGTTTCGGAATGAAGAATTATCCAAGTGTTGTGCTTCAAAAGTGCTTTGAATGAAAGGCATTTTGAAAGAAAAGTTGTTGCCTAATGAGTGGTGGTGGAACCAACAATAAGTTTTGTTTGTATATAGAATTTTTTTTGTTTTTTTGTTATATTGAGTCTACTATGTTATTGTGCAAAATATTATCTTGGGTGTTACTAAACTTAAATGCTATGCTTAGTGAATGTTTTGCTTGAGGACAAGAAATAGTTTAAGTTTGGGGGGTTTGATGAGTTGGTATTCTAACAACTCATTAGACTCAAATTCCTATATAATGTTATTTTTTTATGCTAATTTTATCAAGAGGAGGTGGGAGTTGTGGGGGGGGGGGGGAGGTAGGCCCTTGTTCTCTTATATGCAAGCATTCCTTGTGTCATGACCCAAACTACCCCCTAGACACGACATCATGAATAAGATCCCGAGAGACCCTAAACAAGCCACTTGATATAGGCATGACACTAAGATAAACATAATAGAAATAAAGATCAAAGAAGAATATATGTCCCGCTACTTCCTCTCAACATGATACAAAAATAAGAGTACACAGACTGTAAATGTGAAATCATACTAAGTCTGACAACAAGCCTCTATATCATAGGTGTGGCTAGGACAAGCCCTAGCTCACGAAATAAGTCTAAAAACTGGAATGACTTAAAGCAATAAAAGACATGTGGGATCAAGGTCCCTGAACCATGAGGACTCACCAAATCTCTATAGGCAGCTAATCAATCCAACTAGTCACGACCAGATGGAGGAATGTCGGTCCTTATATTATGAAATAATATAGGCATAAGAGATATATGCATCAGTACTTTCAATGTACTGAATATGGAAAATATGCATAAACATACGTGAAACATGCTAAGTCTTGTAAACATGATGATGCATGACCAATTAAAACATATCAAATTTTGATAAGAAATATTATAAATCATGAGACAAGGTAAATGCAACATTGGAACGTCATAACATAAACTTAAATCATAATCTTTGAGGAAATCATAAACTCTCTTGAGAAAACCATAATCTTTTTTTGAATGTTTACCATTAACCGACATAGACCATGTGACCTATAATATGTAATCTAATGTCTTTTCCATAGAAAAAAGAGATAAGGACCATGCTCAGGTGGATCCACTAGCTATGTCCAATTGGAACAAATTTCTATCGGGCAGGTAGTTATGGGAAAAAGGAATTGCTGACAGACCTGACCAGAATTAACGAGAGAGCCTCTATCGCAAAGTCTTCTCAATGCTAAGTAAACTTTCAATATAAATAAGCATAATCATATCATAATCATAATACTTGAAAATATAAGAATCTATTAATACCAATCCAATCATAAAGACATTATTGCAATTCTATGATCTTCAATGATAAGTCTATAATACATTATTGCAGATCATTGTAACGACACAAAGTACACCCTGGACGTGAAATGGCGTATAAGACCCCAAGATGCCCTACAAAAGTCTCTTGACATGCATACAACGCAACAAAATATATAAAAATTAAAAAAATCTTATAGAATAGGAAAGTTTGACATAAAAAGCGGAAATCTACTTATAGTCTTGACAAGACATTCTAATACATCAAAACAAGTGGTCGGAATGTAACCCGTACACAATGTACAACATCTGGAAACTTAAACCATATGAAAGCAATAAAGATGACATGGTCCTCGAAGCATGAGGACTCACCAAGTCTTCAATATACTAAGCAATCTAGTAGAAACGAATGGGGCGCGAAAGATCATCGAACTCTACATTAGTTAGACAATGTAGAAATTATAGGTACGCATTAGTACATGGAATGTACTAAGTATGAGGAGTATGCATAAAAATGTTAAACATGATCATAAGGGGACATAATCAAAGACATGATATGCATAACAATGCTAAACATAGTGAAATCATTTAAAGAAAAATCGTAAATCATGAACATGGTCAATTTATCTTAAAATCATAAGAAAATCTTCATAAAACATTTGAGGTAGCCTTAGTTTATTTTATGGGATATTAGTTTTAACCAGCAATAGATCATGCGATCTATAACATGGAATCCAATGTAACTCCCACACTCAGAAGGGAGAGTCTACTTGTCAAGGCATAAATCCATATCATGATTCGTATGCTATTTGTGGATCCACTAGCTATGTCATTTAAGAAAATCCTATGGGGTAACGTAGTTTAAAATTAGAGGTTACTTCTAGAAACTATCCTGTTTGAGCCTCCACCTCAAATTTCTCTCAATGCTAAGTTAAATCCCAACGAAATAGTCAATTTCATAATCATCATATCATACACGGAAGAGAACAAATAAGTTACTAATCCAAGATTAAAATATCATATAGTAGCTCATTAAAACTTGAATCAAGAATGTGTGAGAAAACCTTTCACCAATCATGATTGCTTAATATGTGACAAAATGCTTTCACAATTTCATAGATGGTTATCTTAAAGTAACCTATATCATACAACCTTTCTTTTCATAAATCATGCATAACCTTTGTGAAAATATCATTTATAGATTCATAGTTTCTTCATAAATTTATGTCTTTGAGAGAAATGTGTGAGAAAACCTTTCACCAATCATGATTCATTAATATGTGACAAAATCCTTTCATAATTTCATAGATGCTTATCTTAAAGTAGCCTATATCATAAAACCTTTTTTTTCATAAATCATGCATAACCTTTGTGAAAAACATCAATTTTAGATTCATAGTTTCTGCAAAAATTCATGTCTTTGAGAGTTCATAGTCAACAATCATGATCAATGCATGGGTTCATGTGATATCAACTAGAAATCATGTAATTGAATCAATACCATAATAATAAGATCAAATCAAATAACTGAATCAACACAACTAAAACCCATGAGGAATTGAATGAAAACCTAATCAAAATGAGACTTGATTTGAAAACCATAGCTTCTTCTTCCGTGAACTTTAGAGAATGTTTAGGAAGATGAATGTGGATATGAATTAGGAATTTGATTGAATGAGAGAGTTAGGGTAATTTTAGGGGTATAAGGATAGTCATATGACTTAGAAATAGGGGTAAAACGACATAGTATAGACATTTAATGCATAGGAAAAATCCAAATACCCTTAAAAATAACTATCAGATGGTTCCTATGGTTTGGACCTACGGTCCGTAGAACTTCTTGTGGTATGCACTAGTCAACCATAGTACTAACTTCAGAAATAAAAAATTCACCTTAATTTCCACAACCTTTCTATGGTCCGTCTAAATTCCTATGGTCTATAGAACCCATCTGTAAAAAAAAAAATCAGTTTAAAAATTTCATTGAGTGTGGAACCTTTCTATTAAACCCACCTACGACTCATCAACCTTCTTACGGTTCCACCTGCTCATTTGTAGTTCAAACTTAAGAAACTTGAAATTCCAAAAACTCATCTTCAAGTCAATGAATCCCTTCTTACGACTCATAGAAATTCCTACGGTTCATAGGTTGGACTCAAAGAACCTACTTCAGTGCCAAAATCTGTATTTTCCTTTTCCTTACAACTTTCCAACTTTTGGGGTGTTACATTCATATTGTGGCATGTCTGATAAACATTATAAAAAAATTCAATAAATGTGTAAGTAAATAGATTATAGTTATGTGGTCATTGGGCCATGTGGGAAAATGTAACTTATTATTTTATTTGTGGCCTAATTAATGTAAAGCCCATAAATAATATTTAATAAAGAATAGATCTCATTCGTACACCAATTATTTGATTGATGTAGCTGATAAAATCTTAATTAACCTCTACAAATTGGTTCTCCAACCTTCTATTAGGGTTACAACATATTTTACACCTTTTCCATCATTGATGGTTGTTGTAACATAAGCTAGGGAAAGGCATGGTGGTAAAAAGACTAGTTTTGTGATTCATGCTTCAGGTATATTATTATATAATACAATCCTTTGTAATATTTATGTTTTTGAGATCCGTATTTGCATTAAGTTTTGCTTACACACTAGCCTTAAAATTTTAAATAAAACGTGCAATTTTGAAAATTGTCATATTTTTATACTAGTTAAAATCAGTTTTACATAAATGTGTATGCTAGGTTCACAATTTCGGCCAACTATTCGCTTAATTTCTGACAGGAGGATATTAACCATCAACCAATCGTGAACCATATATGGTGTTTAAATCAAACAAGGTAATTAGAAATTAAAAGCATAAGGGAGAGACGTTACCCTAATTAATGTGGATGATATCTCATCTTCTAATAAAGAAGGTACTTTCATTTAAGATCCTATTTGAATTGACTTACTTTACAAAAAACAAGTCAATTTGTAATCGGGCAAGGCCCATTTATTCATAAAAACAAAGAGAATATTAACAAATAACCGAGCACAAAAGTGATCCGGTCAAGAAACCGAAGCATAAGCAAATGGTACAAAATATCTGATAGAAATAATAAAAACAAAAAGTGTATTAGAAATATGAGAACACGAACAGTCGGAAGCTTCCAACTTTTTCCTTACACGTTTCTCTAAAATCCCATTCTTCATACACTTCCATTGTTGTGATTCAAGCCACAATTAAGGTGAGATCTTTAATTCTTTCTACAATCAAAGTGAGATCTTTAATTCTTTGCCCTCCAATGTTAAAAGAGTTTTATTGCGTATCCTCTGATGGTTTTTAGGAGATGACACGATGATGGAATCACTCTCGTCTTCACTCATTTGAACCATTCGAAACTCTTAGGTTAGTTCTTCATCTCATCACTCTACCTTGTTTGTCTCTGAAACCAATCATCATGGGAGTTGTGAATCCCTCGGTTAGATCTACAACTAGTAAGCTCAGATCTTGGTGTAAATATAACTCGTCATCTAAAACAAGTTCTACTATTGCGTCGAAGCTTAACTCTAGCCTTCAAAATGTGCAGATCTGCTATCCATAGATGGTATGCCCAAAATTAAGGCCCTATGTTTCAGTTCTATCTCATTGTAGTTTTATCTCCCTACAAAGTTTCAATGGATTGAACCCCATTTAGGATAAATACCATTATTTAAGCCATTATTTGGACGATTCTACCACAATGAAAGTAGAGAAAATTTATGTTACATCCTTTTGTAGGTTTCTACAGATCCACCTTGTTGATGGTGATTATTAGCTGAAACAAAAATTTTGATTTGGTACTAATTGATACCCCAAGATCTCACCATGTTCAAGCACACAAATCTATTGAATTTATATCAAACTTTAGCTTATCATTATAGAAAATTTTACCTTAGCAGATTGAACTTACAAGTAATCAGTAATGGATCATGGATTATGATACACATACCATTATTTGCTCTGTTAATTGTGTTGATGCCTCCTTATGTATGGTGTATTATATTTGGCTAGATTAAGTATCCTCTTTTCTGTGCTATAAATTTTTTAAAATGGGTTAATCTAAAAGTCACGTGCAAAAGATAAAACTAAATTATTAAGAAAATCTACAAGCATATTTCCTTTCTAAGGGAATGTTTACTCTTACGAAATATCTCTTCTCAATCTCCTGATGATACTAATCTCCTATGCCACACTCCATGACACTTTCCACTCTCCCTCTAAAATATGCACCAAAACTAAAGAGTCAGTCTGAATAACGATATTAGCAATTTCATGCTCAATACAGTAATTAAGACTCTCCTTTATAGCTCTAGCTTCCGCTATTATGTTGGTTGTATAAGAATTCTGAAACCTTTAGTTACTACCAAATTACCACTATGATCTCTGATACAAAAGACTGTTGAACTAGGATTTTTTAGATGCCCAATCAATGTTGCACTTCCATAAATAAGGAGGCTGAGGGTTCAATAAAAAAATTCTAAAAGAGAATTTAGGTTTGTACTATTCCAATTCTGAAAGAATAAGAGGCCAAGAATTGCTGCTACATTTCCCTTTTAATCTAACGAGAATGAATTTTAAAATTGTATCATTAATACCTTATAGCACTCTAAATTCAGAAAAGGATCCTCCATGAATAATAGTATTCATTCGCTTCCACAGAAATAATAAAATAATTTAAGGATAGCTTGGAAAACTACCTTCACTCTATAATTGCCTTCTACTGCCCACCACAATTCCAATAGCGCTAATTAAGTGGATCCATATTGTTATAACATGTTATTGTTGCCAATCTGTGTTTAAAAAATAGAATTACTGATTCCAATAAACTTTGCATAAACACAAAGTAACCAAAGTTTTAATGAATTAGTAAAAACAGAAGAACCGGAATTAATTCAGAAAAACTAAAATCTGTAAAATATACCAAAATCTGGAAATAGGCAGAACGGAAAAAGATCAAGCCCACTGAATGCACAGTGCCCCCTTAAGGAAATTATTCCCCTCTAGTATTCGAGGTTTGATTTGGAATATGTCCTCCCAGGATAGAATGATCTCAATCACCAGCGTATTGGTACCCAAAACTCTGGTGTCAGCGAATCACTCAACAGCAGTAAAGTACACGAAGAAACTTTGTGCAGAAGAAAAAGAAGAAATTAGAAAAAATTGTACGGAAAAAAACTGAAGAATCAATGTATTTATAGGCAAGAGGAACTGGTTGCGAAAGGTTGCAACCCTTTCAGAATCCACACGACCATTCTTGAAAGTTTGCAACCTTTCAAACGGTCATGGATGTTCCTGAAAGTTGCAACCTTTCAGAACATTCACTTTCAACAATCATTTTGTCCAAAAATAATCTCTCGATCGATCATTTTCCAAAGCCAAAGCCGAGCTGAGCGAGCGACGATGATGATGGCGCGAGGGGGGTCCCTCTTTCCAACCCTTTTAACAATTAATAGGAGTGCTTCTATATTTAAACTCTTCTATTTTTCTTTCCACCACCGATGAGGGAGACATGCCTTTTCACTAAAGCATAAGAGGACTTTTCAAGTTCCCAACTTTCCAAGTTCCTCTCTTTTTATCTTCCCTCCATTTCCCATTAACTCTTTCTACATACACAACAATCCCACACATGAATGGGCAATGGTTATAACATAAGGAATGCACGGACGAGTGTGTACTTTACAAGCAAGGATCAATTGCATCTGGATAAGTAGGTTTCCTCTTGGACTTTCCGTAGTGAACATATGTCGGATATACTCGGTCAATCGGTAGATGCAATATCTTTGAACCGTCAAGCTTTGGTGTATACATGGACAACCATATGTCATACAATAAACCCTTTACCGTTTATGGTTCTTACGGTTTTGTTCGTTTCAACCTCGAACACCTCCTGGTTTCTTAAGTGTATAGAGAATATGCTTTTGACATAAAATTCTCTTTGAAGCGGCTTACTGTTCGCACTCACATAGGTGATTTCTAACTGTGTCATCTCGTAGATACACTAGTTGGTCAAATTTTCCAAACTTAGCAAATCATTAAAAACTTTAAGCTTTATTAACTCATTAACAAGCCTTAAAGTCTTAACCTTGTTCCTGAACATTGTCTTCATCATGAGAATTGATTGAGTTGATTGACAATGTCGAACCGTCATTCACAACTTTGTTTTTCTCCTTGAATCTAGCTCTTGGGATCTCCAGTCTGCTAGATAGAGTTATCGCCATGCTGACTTGTCCTAAGTCGTAAACCCATTCCCTTAGATGATCTTTCAACTGCCTGTTTCACTAGGCCTTTTGTTAGTGGATCTGACACATTATCGCTTGACTTCACATAGTCAATTGTGATAATTCCACTACATAGTAGTTGTCTTACGGTATTATGTCTCTGTCGTATATAACGAGACTTTCCGTTGTACATAACGCTCCATGCCCTACCTATTGTTGCTTGACTATCACAATGTATGCAAATAGGTCCCACAGGTTTGGGCCAGAATGGAATATCCTCTAAGCAATTCCGGAGCAATTCAGCTTCTTCATCGGCCTTCTCTAAGGCAATAAATTCAGATTCCATTTTGGAGCAAGCGATACATGTCTGTTTGGACAATTTCCAAGAGACTGCTCCTCCACCAAGTGTAAAGACATAACCACTTGTGGATTTTACTTCATTTGACCCGGTGATCCAATTTGCATCAGTATATCCTTCAATCATGGCAGGATATTTGTTATAATGCAAAGCATAATGTTGTGTATGTTTCAAATACCCCAACACACGTTTCATTGCCATCCAGTGAGTTTGATTTGGATTACTAGTGAACCGACTCAGTTTGCTAATAGCACATGATATATCTGGTCGCGTACAATTCATCATATACATCAAACTTCCCAACACTCTATCATATTCCAATTCAGAGTCACTTTCACCTACTTTCTTTTGAAATGTAATGCTTAAATCAATTGGAGTTTTGACAACATTGAAATTCAACTACTTGAACTTATCCAATACTCTTTCAATATAATGAAATTGAGATAATGCTAATCCCTAAGGAGTTTTGAGAATCCTGATCCCTAAGATCAACTCAACAACTCCTTAGTCCTTCATATCGAACTTGTTGGACAGCATGCGCTTAGTAGCATTTATATCGTCAATATCTTTACTAATTATTAACATGTCATCAACATACAGACAAACAATGACTTCATGATTTGGAACGTTTTTAATGTAAACACACTTATCACATTCGTTAATCTTGAATCTATTTGCCAACATTGTTTGGTCAAATTTAGCATGCCATTGTTTGGGTGCTTGCTTGAGCACATAAAGCGACTTCACAAGTCTGCACACTTTCTCTTCTTTAATTACCCGGAACTACAAACCCTTCAGGTTGTTTCATGTAAATTTCTTCCTCCAACTTTCCATTTAAGAAGGCTGTCTTTACATCCATTTGGTGGATTTTCAGATCATGCACTGCTGCTAGTGCTATTAACATCCTAATTGATGTTATCCTTGTTATTGGAGAGTATGCATCAAAGTAGTCCAAACCTTCATTTTGTCTGTATCCTTTGACTACAAGTCTAGCCTTATATTTGTCAATAGTCCCATCAGCTTTCATTTTCCTTTTAAAGATCCACTTTGATCCTAAAGGTTTATTTTCTGGAGGAAGATCAGCCAATTTCCAACTATGATTACTTAAAATTGATTCGATCTCACTATTGATTGCTTCTTTCCAATAAGTTGACTCAGATGACGACATAATTGCTTTAAATGTTTGAGGCTCATTTTCAAGCAATAGTGCCACAAAATCTGGTCCGAAAGAAGTGGATTTCTGTTGGCGATTACTACGCCTAGGATCCTCACTAGGTAGTGTATTTTCCATTGATTCTTCTTGTGGTCGTTTAGGTCTTTCACTTGTGGACTCACATTCAGTTTTATATGGATAAATGTGTTCAAAGAACTCAGCATTATCTGGCTCAATTATCGTATTAACATGAATCTCAGGAATATCAGATTTGTGAACCAAAAATCGGCGGGCCTTACTGTTCACAACATATCCAATAAATACACAATCCACTATTTTGAGTCCAATTTTAACCCTCTTCGGTAAAGAAACCTCTACCTTGGCTAGACACCCCCACACTTTAAAAATTTTCAAGTTAGGTTTCCTTCCTTTCCAAAACTCATATGGAATTGATTGTGTTTTGCTACGGGGTACCTATTGAGTATCTTATTAGCTGTAAGGATAGCTTCCCCCCAAAGGTTTCGCGGTGAACCAGAACTAATTATCAAGGCATTCATGATTTCCTTTAATGTTCTATTCTTTTGTTCCGCCAAACCATTTGACTGTGGTGTATAGGGTGCAGTAGTTTGATGAATAATACCATATTCCAAACATATCTCTGCAAAAGGAGATTCGTATTCTCCACCCCTATCACTCCGAATCATTTTTATCTTTAGATTCAATTGATTCGCCACTTCATTTTTGTATTGCTTAAATGCATCAATTACTTTATCCTTACTGTTAAGCAAATATACATAACAAAATCGAGTGCAATCGTCAATAAAAGTTATAAAATAATTTTTCCCACCACGAGATGGTGTCGACTTCATATCGCATATATCTGTGTGAATTAAGTCTAAAGGTTTAGAATTTCTTTCAAGAGACTTATAAGGATGTTTAACAAACTTACTTTCCACACATATTTCACATTTTGATTTATCGCATTTAAAATCAGGCAATACTTCTAAAGTAACCAATTTTTGCAGGGCTTCGTAATTTACATGTCCCAAACGGGCATGCCATAAATCATTTGACTCCAATAAGTAAACAGAAGCATAATTCTTATTAATACTGTCAACAACCATTACATTCAGTTTGAAGAGGCCCTCATTCAGGTAGCCCTTTCCTAAGAACATATCATTCTTACTTATTACAACTTTGTCACTAACTAGGACACACTTAAACCCGTTCTTAACGAGCAGTGCAGTAGATACTAAATTCTTCCTAAAAGTAGGAATATGCTACACGTTGTTCAGAGTCAGCACCTTTCCGGATGTCATCTTCAACATTACTTTCCCAGCTCCTACAATCCTTGTTGTTGTTGTGTTCCTCATGAACAAATCTTCATCAAACTCAGCAGGAGTGTACGTTGCAAAGGCTTCTTTCGCAGAAAAAATATGTCGAGTGGAACCTGAGTCGAGAAACCACTCCTTGGGATTTCAAACTAAGTTGCACTCTGAGATCATTGCACAGAGGTCATCTACATCTTCCATCTCTTCGACGATGTTTGCTTAACTTTTGCCTTTGTATTTGTCTTTGTCCTTTATTGGAGCGTAACAGTCAGAAGACTTGTGACCAGCCTTACCACAGTTCTAGCAGTTGCCCTTGAATTTCTTCTTGGCCTATTCTGACTTATGTCCGTTGGATTCTTTCTCTTCTTGCCTTTAGTAGGATCTTCTTCAACAATATTAACTCCAATTATTGTCGAACTCCTACGAGACTTCTTTTCGGCAGTTTTGTTATCTTTCTCAATCTTGAGTCGAATCACAAGATCTTCAAGATTCATTTCCTTACGTTTGTGCTTTAGATAATTCTTGAAGTCGTTCCACGAAGGAGGTAACATCTCGATCATTGCAGCTATTTGAAAAGCTTCATTTACTACCATATCTTCAGCAATTAGATCATGGAAAATAAGTTGAAGTTCCTGCACTTGTGATCCAACAGTTTTACTAGCTGACATTTTATAGTCTATAAACTTTGCGACCACAAACTTTTTCAAGCATGCATCTTCTGTCTTATATTTCTTCTCAAGTGCATCCCACAATTCTTTCGAAGTTGTCATTGCACTATAGACATCACATAAGTCATCCTCTAAAGCACTCAAAATGTAGCCCATACATAGGAAGTCTGTCTGTTTCCATGCTTCAATAATCATGATTTTTTCTCTATCTTGCATTTCAGCAGCAGGCACTGGAGTTACTTTATTGGTAAATTTCTGCAGGCCAAGAGTGGTAAGCCAGAAAAATACTCGTTGCTGCCATCCTTTGAAATTCACACCAGAGAATTTTCCCGGTTTCTCTGCTGGTGGTACAACAGTTCGGGTTAGTGCAGCAACAGCCACCGTCACATTATCATTAGCCATTTCAGAATCTGTAACAAACAGAAATTGATACAAATGACTCTGTAAGCAATAACTTAAATTTCAAACTTAATAGGAGTATAAAACCACGAAAGTTTTTGTCTCCACTAGAAACACAGATTAAAATAAATAAAATAATTTCCTTAAGATTGTTGCCAATCTGTGTTTAAAAAATAGAATTACTGATTCCAATAAACTTTGCAGAAACACGAAGTAACCAAAGTTTTAATGAATCAGTAAGAACAGAAGAAGATAAATTAATTCAGAACAACTAAAATCTGTAAAACATACCAGAATCTGGAAATAGACAGAACGGAAAAAGATCAAGCCCACTGAATGCACAATGTCCCCTTAAAGAAATTATTCCCCTCTAGTATCCGAGGTTTGATTTTGAATATATCCTCCCAGGATAGAATGATCTCAATCACCAGCGTATTGATACCCAAAACTCTGGTGTCAGCGAACCACTCAACAGCAGTAAAGTACACGAAGAAACTTTGTGCAGAAGAAGAAGAAGAAATCAGAAAAATTCGTAAGGAAAAAATCTAAAGATTCAATGTATTTATAGTCAAGAGGAACTGGTTCCGAAAGGTTGCAACCCTTTCAGAATCCACACGACCATTCATGAAAGTTTGCAACCTTTCAAACGGTCATGGATGTTCCGGTTAATTAACTGAATAATTGAAACGTTTCAGTTAATTAATGAATTAATTCAAATATTTTGGCCATTTAATTTAATTAATTAAATAAATAATTAACTAAATAATTAAACCAAACTTTGTCCAAAAATAATCTCTTGATCAACCAAAGCCGAAGCCGAGCGACGACGACGACGGAGCGAGGGGGGTCCCTCTTTCCAACCCTTTTAACAATTAATAGGAGTGTTTCTATATTTAAACTCTTCTATTTTTCTTTTCACCACCGATGAAGGAGAAATGCCTTTTCACTAAAGCATAAGAGTACTTTTCAAGTTCCCAACTCTTCAAGTTCCCAACTTTCCAAGTTCCTCTCTTTTCATCTTCCCTCCATTTTCCATTAACTCTTGCTATATACCCAACAATCCTATCAGAAAAAGATGTTCCATAGTATCTTCTTCCAAAATTATACATCGTCTACAATTCCAAGAATTATCAGAGTTCCATCTATGCACTAGAAAAGCCACAGGGATCTTTCTGAACCAAATTCTCTGAGCAAGAAAGGGGATATCAAAATAAATTCTGTTTATCTACAATCTCACCATGTCTTAAACCTTCTTTTTTTTGTACCTCAATAGCTCCCAAACTGATTTAACAATGAGCTTACCAGTGTTAATTTCAGTCCACCAATCTTCATCACCTTGATTACATAGATATGCAAGATGCAAGTTATATTGGACATGTACAACATACTCAAGAACAAGCTCTCCCATTGTTTGATAGTTCCATGTCCCTTCCTCCTTTAGAAACTCACCAAAGTCTTTGATGGGATGACAAGTCTGCACCTCAAATGCATGTAAATGCAAAGGTCCCATATTATACGAGTTATGATACCATATAGTAGAAGTGTATCCTCTAGGGTCCCACCATATGTGATGTTATAGTATCCCCCCCCCCACATTCACCAGCATGTGTTTCCAAATATGGGAACCTCCTATCCATTGAACAAGGGGATGTATTTTCTTCCTACAACACTTTATCCATATAAATTTAGATCATAACTTGTGATTTTTTGTCTTATAAAAAAAGATATATAATCTTATACAAATAGGCTCTTAGTCTTATCTCATGCACTACACTAATCTAGCAAGAGAAAAAACCTTTAATATCAATACATTATAAATAATTCAGAAGTATAATATATTCAATATTAAGAACTTTAAGATTGAACTCATTAAGTTTAAATTATGAATATGATTCGGGAAATAGTACTAGATTATTATGGATGAAAACACCTAAAATGGGAGTTTCAAGTTTCTTATAAGATAAAGTAGGAAATATAAGTTAAAAAATTAAATTTAGAGAAACAAGAAAAGAACAAAATGGTCTGAGCATAATCTATGAAGGCATACATAAATAGCAAATAACAAGTAGTATCAGTTTATTTTGGGCTTACATAGGGGATGCACTTTCTCAACCCTTCATATTTTTGGATGAAGGTTAGAAATTCAATTAACAGTAAATCAGTAGTAATAGTAATATTTCCCAATGTAAGAAATCGTTGAACCAATTTTAGTTAATTACAACATAAATTTCTTAGTTACTACAATCTGATTTCTGTATGATTTTTTAAATTATATATTCTTTTGTTTGATGTTTCAAGTCCTTATCTACCTGCCTTATTTATGCTAATTTCTCTTCTTATGTAGTAACCTGTAATATTGTTATTATGTTTGGTTGAAATTATATTATTTGATTATTAAAATCTATTATAGTAGATTTTTTTATTTAACTATTGCTTTGAATATGTTTCATCATCAGTCACGAGATTCTTGTATTGGGCTTTGTAATGAAAAGTGCCAACGGGATAAAGAATAGTTGCATGTAAGTAAGAACTTATGAAGCCTAATACTTGACTTGCAACTTCAACTTCATCATTAATTTGATATAGTGTTGTTGGTTGTCCCTTATATTCTATTTCTCTTATTTCATCTGAGATAAAATCAATTCTTAATTGGTGATTTTCCTCTGCCATTGAAAAAAGTTAGCAATTTTGACGGGTTTTTTAACATATAAAATAATTTTTTTCTTTTATAACGTTCAAGTTAAATTTAGAAACTTTAAAAAAAAGTTAAAAACAACAAAATATATTTCTCTTTTTTTTTTAATTTCATTTAACTCATAAAAAGTCAAAAACAACTCCACTTTATATTTGTGACCGAACACAATTGCATGCAAGGCAATTGTGTTCAAAATTGCTCACTTTTTTCAATGGCAGAGGAAAATCACCAATTAAGAATTGATTTTTATCTCAGATGAAATAAGAGAAATAGCATATAAGGGACAACAGACAACAATATATCAAATTGGTGATGAAGTTGAAGTTGCAAGTCAAGTTTTAAGCTTCATAGGTTCTTACTTACATACAACTATTCTTTATCCTGTTGACGCTTTTCATTACAAAGTCCAATACATGACTCTCGTGACAGATGATGAAACATAGTCACTACAAGACTTCCAAAGGACAACTGGAACCGGACAGTGTTTTTGTCATCATAAACTTAGAGTTAAAATATTTGGCGATACAAATGAGATTCAAATTTGTACAAAAATATGTTGTGAAAAACTCTAAAACACAAGAATTTGTGGACGATTGAAATTGTGTAAAGATTTAAAAGAGAGGTCATTCTAATTTCCCTCTATTTAGACTAGAAGGGAAAAAAGAGAAAATTGTAGTACTCTTGACGACTCAATGTACACACTCGAAACCTAAAGTTAATTGTTTCCTGAATTTAATTATTCATAGCGTTCTTCTTTAACCTGTAGAAACTTTGCAAGAGGAATCAATATATGGATTCGACAGAACCAAGCTCCTCATACTGGAGACATGAAGAGTTTTGCGGTAAGAAGAGCTGAAATGGTTTTTTAATATGATGTTCTTAGATAAGTATGTTCTTAATTCATTATACTAACGCTTTACCATTTGAAAATTTCATAAGCCAAAGGGAAAAAAATATTGATCGAGGCAAAATGTGGACTGAGACTCATAAGAGAAAAGATGGATGTTATGTAACTGAGGCAGCTAGGGAGATTGGGGTAAGTATTATTTCTATACATGGTTACTCGAGTAGACTGAAAAAATGATTTTTCTTGGGTATTAGTAATTCGGTATGTTTGTGGATATTCTCACCGAGAGAAGCCTTGTTGGTATTCCTCAAACCAATTGTAGATAGATTGTCTTTGCGGTTTGATAGCTTTGTCAAATGAAAGAAGAAGGGGGTGCTAAATAGGTGAAGAAGACGAACCACCCACCTCTTTCTTGAAAATTTAAGAGTCAAATGTGTGCATAAGGCCCTTTGTCATGCCAATGTACCACCCAAGATGACCACTACATTTTTTTTTCTTCTTCCAAGAGAGTATTAATTGAAAAAGACTGTAATTCCCTTTAGAGAGTCTCATTTTCATTTATTCATTAATTGAATAAAATCTAAACGGAACATCTAAAAATTTAAAATAGGTGTATTATGTAGAACCCATTTGATTCTAATAATTTGGACCCAAGATTAAAAAGTAAATTAGCTCACTAACACAAAATTCAAATACCTAATATATTTTGAAGATCAAACACTATAAAATATATAAAATAATAAATAATTTTTTTTAAAAATAATATAATTCAAACAGACTAGCATATTAAGTCTTTTAAAAGTATCTAACAAAAATATTCATAATGCTGCACTAAAATAACTTCTATGATTTAAAAAATTGTGATAGTGAAGGATTTGGATAGGGGATGAGAGGATGAGAAGATTGATATAAATATTGGGGTAAATGGAGGTCGCAAAAAAAAACTCCCTGTAAAATAATTCGTTGAAGTTTTGACATGAAACTTATATCAAAAGATAATCATTGAAGAGCTCTACACGTTTATGTAAGCGGTATAAAATGGAGAAGACCAAAACTCCATAAATCTAAAAAGAAAGTGATGATTAGTATTCGATCTTTCTGCAGGATTGGTTGGAAATAAAGGGGAGAGAGGAAAAATTAAAAAAATAATAGGGCCTAAATCTGATTTTTGTGGTGTTTTGTATTATGATAGGGTCAAACAAGAGTCACTGGATCAAAAAAAATATGAATGGTGGAGATTAAAATTTGATTCATAGTTATTGGACTAGATTTAAAATTGATTAGATTGTTATAATTGGATTCAAATTAGCCCAATTCAATCAAAATTGAGCCCTTTGGGACAATTCATTTTTTTAACATAGAAAGACAATAAAAAAATAACATTAACAAACAAAAAAATACAAATACAAATACAATTAAATACGTTAAAAATTAGTTGTTCACGATCGGAATTATACTTTGATGGAACAGTTAATACAAAAAGCACAAGGACTGGGCGTGATTCTCATATCTCCCACAGGGAAGCATTACCCTGCAAAAGCTCAATTTTGTTTCTTCTATACAAATGACACAACAAATGACGAAGCATGAATCATGGGTCTTAATATGAAAATAGATGTGGAAGTACAAGAATTTATTGTGTTGGTAGATTCTGATTTGCTTATTCGGCAAGCTCAAGGAGAATGGAAAACTAAAGACCTCAAGCTTCTTCCATAAAAACAATGTGTGGAAGACCTCAGCAAAATGTTTAAGTTGATCGAGTTTAGATATATCCCCAGGTTTTGATAATGAATTAACTGATGCCCTGGCTACTTTGGCCTCAAATACTTCCATATCCTAGCAACACCTGCATCACTCCTTTGGAAATTCAAGTTCGGGACCAACACTAATATCCTAACACAATTGAAGTAGAACCATATAGTGAGCAATGGTACCTAGACATAAAGTACTTTCTTGCAGACAAAAAATATACAGAACATGATAATGGAAGCTAGAAAAGAACTATTAGGCGCCTGGTTAGTGGTTTCTTTTTTAGCGGGAAATTTAATATAAACGAACCCTAAATTTAAATTTGTTGAGATGTCTGGATGTTGAATAAGACGAGAAAATCATGAATGAAAACATGATGAGATATGTGGATCACACATGAATGGATATGTCCTTGATAGAAAAGATACTTTGAGTAGTGTATTAATGGCTTACGATGGAATGGATTGCTTTCGCTTTGTAAACAAAGATCATCAGTGTCAAGGTAATTTAATTCATTCACATCCTTCAAAGTTACACCCTCTGGCAACTCCTTGGCCCTTCACTGCATTGGGAGTGGATGTCATCAGACAAATTGAGACAAAAGCTTCAAAAGGACATCAATTCATTTTGGTCGCAATTTATTGCTTCACCAAATGTGTGGAGGAAGGCACTTTAAAAGTAGCTACTAAGATGGAGGTCATTGATTTTTTCATTCTAACATCATTTGCCACTTTGGTATCCCAAGAACTATCATCACATACAACACTGCAAATCTATATACCAATTAAAAATTGTGCATCACAATTCTACTCCATACCGATCAAAAGCCAATGGAGTTGTGGAAGATGCCAACAAAAACATCAAAAAGATCCTCAGAAAGATGGTTCAAGGCACCAGAAAATGGCATGAAAAGTTACCTTTCACAGATTTGGGATATCGTACGACAACACACACTTTGATTGGTGCAACCCCTTACTTGCTGGTATATGAAACCAAGGCGGTAACACCAGCAGAAGTTGAAATTCAATCTCTCCGAATTGTGGAAGCTAAAATTGAAGATATTGAATGGGTTAAAACTTTAGATCAGCTAACATTAATAGATGAAAAAGGATTGGTGGGCATTTGTTTCGGATAGCTTTATCAACAAAGTATGGCTCGTGTAAACAACAAAAAGGTGCACCCAAGAAATTTTGAAGTAGGCCAACTTGTCTTGAAATGCGTTCTTCCATACAAGAAAAAAGCGAAGAGAAAGTTTGCTCCTAATTGGCAAGGTCCATATCTTATCAAGGAAATGTTGTCCAAAGGAACACTGCGCCTTACTGATGTGGAGGGAAAAATCACACGCATAATTATTAATACAAACACAGTCAAAAGATACTACATCTAATGCATTTTAACATACAGTGACAAACGGTGGTTGACATTTTATGGTTGGAAAGATGAAGGCCCCTCGTTCCAAGGAAATAAAAAAATCAATCAATAAAACAAGAACTTTCTTTGAAATTTTGAACTACGCTCGTCCTGATTCTGAAATGAATCAGTGGCAACCCTTTTGGGTTCGGTCATACCATCAAAAAAATTAATATTCTATTATTCATAAGAGCTTGGGTATTTTTTTTATTTGGTTACAATAGTTCCAAAATTGTAGTTGATCAGTTTATGGTTCTGTTCGGCAACTTACTTTCTAATTAACTCTTTAAGAATATCAGATTCAATATGTTTTGTGTAGACAATTAATCATCAAGAGAAAAAAGAGACTTATAAGTGAACCCTTGCTGGCACCATAAAACAAAAAGATAATAAAAAAAGAAAAAAAAAAGTCTTATCGGTGAAAACCTTCGCATGCACCATAAGACAACAAGAGAGAGGATCTTATCGGTGAAAAATCTCACAAGCACTTTAAGATAAGGAGAGAGAACAACATGAAAATGGTCAATTGGAGGGAATGTTGAAAGAGCACTGCTTCTCAACCCCTCTACATGAAGTGCTGCTAGGATACATAAATCAATTTCAGTTTACAAATGGTTCAAACTTTGAGAACTAGACAACACAAACACATCAACAGTCAAATACAAAGTTCATGTCATGACTCATTCAAAGTCGATATATGCCGCTAGCTAACTTCTCTTTATCTTCTTCTTTAAAAGGAATACCCCTTTTTAAGTATAAGTCTGTCTTGATTCAATCTTTTAATATTCTAAAATCTAATTACATTTTTTAGTCCCTTTCGATACAATCTTGTTTCAAAGAGGTTGCAAAGCTCACGACGGTTTCCTCAAAAGGAAAAGTTGAGTACCTGAGTCGATATAGCAGTGATCAAGGACTAAAGACACTTGGAATCTTTACCAAAAAAAATTGTGTGTGAAAAATACAATAAAGCCTCTTAAGTCATAAGAAATTTTTTGAAAGGAATATTCGTTCTCCAAGAAATCAATTGCACCATCGCATTTAGTAGTACCAAGAAGATTAAGATCTTTGATTAACAAAGAGGAAGCTTTAGAAAAGTCGTTCAGCCAAGGATTTCAGTTAGAATTTGATAAAATGGTCAAAAGTATGGTCAAGTCATCAGAACACCAAGGCCGCAAACCAACTATCACTTTTATACTAACAATTATTTTCTTTCTTTTTCTCAACAATGGGACAAAAAAAATGCAGTATTACAAGTCAGAAAGATGAAACATCACAAAAGAAGTTATCAAAAGTCTTCACATTTTTTGGTGTTTGATCACATGCTATTTGTATTTTTTTGCCTCCCAATTCGAAAACTTCGAGCAATACGTCTGGTTTCATTCCCTCACTAGGAAAACATCTTCTAGTTAGTCAAAATCCATTCTGTTTAATTGATTTCGTCACTAACTTGAAAATTTGTTGGGTTGTGATGCCTTGGGTGGTAAGGCTTTTATTCATGCTTGTATAAACATGTTGTCTAGAACTTGCCCCAAAATGAATTTCAAGGAAAAATTCTATATGTGTCTTGTCTTGAAAGGTGAACCTATTTCCTTTTTGACAAGCCACTCTACTAAACATTTTCCCAAATTGATACAATATTTGTCAGCCCCTTTGAGCTTGAATTGAATGTTCTTGGCCACCATGTTGCATATTAGCTAACTTTTTATGAGGCGATGATGAAGACCTTGAAATATTATGCTCCTCTATTTTTGTACCCTCTTGTCTCCCTTAATGCTAATAACTTGTGATGTAAGCTAAAATCCTAAGTTTGGGAGTTTTGTGCACCAAGAGAACAAAGAGAAATGAGCTAAAAACATAGAGCGCCATAAGATTCAAAATGAGAAGTGCTTTAGTGAATTCATAGATGAAAAAATATTAAGAAGGAAAATAAAATGTTGGTGCTAGCTCATAGTTAGGACATTTCTTAAGTAAAAAAGAAGAATGGGTATTTGAAATGAGTGGACATCATGAAAAGTGAGAAATAAGGTTGAAGTAAAGTGAAAATTTGAGTGGAATGTTCAAAAGAAAAGTGAAAGAATAAGGGAGATATCTTAGTCACTTAACCAAATGATACCATACCTTTTTCCCAAGCCTAAGTTAAACACTCAAGTTCTTGGGATTTTGAGCCTTCTCAATATATATTAGTGTTGATTTATATGCAGGGCAAATGTATGGTTCAATGTGTGTATACTTGAATTCATTAAGAGTGAGTGTTTTTCATGATCTATAATCCCTGTAATTGCCATTCATATGTGTGTGTGGGAGTCTCTCTTGTGTGAGTGGCATTACATCATTCATTTGAATTATGACGTCTCTATTATAATTAAGCTTCTTAAATGTGACAAATTCGTGTGAATTCCTAAGCAAACCTTAAAAGTGGATGTCATTGACTTGAGATGTTTTGAAATCATTCTGGAATGAAGAATTATCCAAGTGTTGTGCTTCAAAAGTGCTTTGAATAAAAGGCATTTTGAAAGAAAAATATTTGCCTAATGAGTGGTGGTGGAACCAACTGTAAGCAATAAAAGACATGTGGGAGCAAGGTCCTTGAACCATTAGGACTCACCAAATATCTATAAGAAGTTGATCAATCCAACTAGCCACGACCGGATGGAGGAACGTCGGTCCTTATTTTATGAAATAATATAGGCATAAGAGATTTATGCATCAGTACTTTCAATGTACTGAATATGTAAAATATGTGTAAAGATAAAGGTTAAACATGCTAAGTCTTGTAAACATGATGATGCATGACCAATTAAAACATATCAAATTTCGATTAAAAAAATCATATATAATGAGACAAGGTCAATGCAACATTGGAACATCATAACATAAACTTAAATCATAATCTTTGAGGAAATTATAAACTCTCTTGAGAAAGCCATAATCTTTTGTGGGATGTTTACCATTAACCGACATAGACCATGTGACCTATAACATGTAATCTGATGTCTTTTCCATAGAGAAAAAAAATTCTCCTACTTTCCAAGATAAGGACCATGCTTAGGTGGATACACTAGCTATAACCAATTGGGATAAGTCCTATAGGGCAGGTAGTTATTGGAAAAAGGAATTGCTACAAGAGACCTGACCATAATTAATGAGTGAGCCTCCATACCAAAGCCTTCTCAGTTCTAAGTAAACTTCCAATATAAATAAGCATAATCATATCATAATCATAATACTTGAAAATGTAAGAATCTATTAATACCAATCCAATCATAAAGACGTTATTGCAATTTTATGCTCTGCAATGATAAGTCTATAAGACATTATTGCAGATCATTGTCACGACCCAAAGTACACCCTGAACGCGACATGGTGTATAAGACCCGAAAATTCCCTACACAAATCACATGACATGCATACAACACAATATAATAGATAAAAATAAAAATAAAAATCTCATAGAATAGGAAAGTTTGTCATAAAAAGCAAAAATCTACACATAGTCTTGACAAGACATTCTAATACACCAAAAGAAGTGGTCATAATATAACCCGCACACCACGTACAACATTTGGAAACTTAAAACATATGAAAGCAATAAAGGTGACATGGTCCTCGGAACATGAGGACTCACCAAGTCTTCAATCTACAAAACAATCCAGTAGCAACAAATAGGGCGCAAAAGATCATCAAACCCTACATTAGTTAGATAATGTAGGAACATGTATGCATTAGTATATGGAATGTACTAAGTATGAGGGGTATGCATAAAAATGTTAAACATGATCATAAGGGGATATAATCAAAGACATAATATGCATAACAATGCTAAACATAGTGATATCATTTAAACAAGAATCGTAAATCATGGACACGGTCAATGCATCTTAAAATCATAAGGAAATCTTCATAAAACCTTTGAAGTAGCTTTAGTTTATTTTGTGGGATATTAGCTTTAACCAACAATAGACCTTGCGAGCTATAACAAGGAATACAATGTAACTCCCACACTGAGAAGGGAGAGTCTACTTGCCAAGGAATAAATCCATATCATCATTCATATTCTATTTGTGGATCCTCTAACTATGTCATTTAAGAAAATTCTATGGGGGCACGTAGTTTGAAATTAGAGGTTGCTACTAGAAACTATCATGTTTGAGCCTCCACCTCAAAGTTCTCTCGATGCTAAGTTAAATCCCAACGAAATAGTCAATTTAATAATCATCATATCATACACGGAAGAGAATAATTAAGTTACTAATCCAAACTTAAAATATCATAGAGTAGCTCATTAAATCTTGAATCAAGAATGTGTGAGAAAACCTTTCACCAATCATGATTCCTTAATATGTGACAAAATCCTTTCACAATTTCATAGATGCTTATCTTAAATTAACCTATATCATAAAACCTTTCTTTTCATAAATCATGCATAACTTTCGAAAAAACATCATTTATAGATTCATAGTTTTCTTCATAAATTCATGTCTTTGAGATCAATGTGTGAGAAAACCTTTCACCAATCATGATTCCTTAATATGTTACAAAATCCTTTCACAATTTCATAGATGCTTATCTTAAAGTAACCTATATAATAAAACCTTTCTTTTCATAAATCATGCATAACCTTTGTGAAAACATCATTTATAGATTCATAGTTTCTTCATAAATTCATGTCTTTCAGAGTTCATAGTCAATAATCATGGTCAATGCATGGGTTCATGTGATATCAACTGGAAAACATGTGATTGAATCAATACCATAATAATAATATCAAATCAAATAATTGAATCAACACAACTAGAACCCATGAGGAATTTAATGAAAACCTAATCAAATTGATGAAATTGAACTTGGAGAATTGAGAAACCTTTGGAACTCAGTGGGTGAATGGAACCTATCGATGATACTCTTTATACCTTGAGAATCAAAGACCAAAATCAATGGTGAAAAATGAGACTTGATTTGAAAACCCTAGCTTCTTCTTCTGTGAACTTTAGAGAGAGTTAAGGAAGATGAATGTGGATATGAATTAGGAATTTGAGTGACTGAGAGAGTTAGAGTAGTTTTAGGGTAGAAGGATAGTCATATGACTTAGAAATAGGGATAAAATAACATAGTATAGACATTTAATGCATAGGAAAAACCCAAATACCCCTAAAAATAATTGTGAGATGGTTCCTATGGTTTGGACCTACGGTCCGTAGAACTTCTTGTGGTATGCACTAGTCAACCATAGTACTAACTTCAGAAATCCAAAATTCATCTTACTTTCCACGACCATTCTACGGTCCGTCAAAATTTCTATGGTTTATAGAATCCATCTGTAAAAAACTAAGTTTCAGTTGCAAAATTTCATTGAGTGTGGAACCTTCCTATGGGACCCACCTACCTCTCATCAACCTTCTTTCGGTTTCACCTGCTCATTCGTATTTCAAACTTCAAAAACTTGAAATTCCAAAAACTCACCTTCAGGTCAACAAATCCCTTCCTACGACTCGTAGAAATTCCTACGGTTCGTAGGTTGGACTCAAAGAACCAACTTCAGTGCCAAAAATCTGTATTTTCCTTTTCCTTTCAACTTTCCAACTTTCGGGGTGTTACATTCATATTGTGGTATGTATGATAAACATTATAAAAAATATTATTATATGTCCAACTAAATATATTATAGTATGTGGTCTTGGGCCATGTGGGAGAATGTAACTTATTATTTTATGAGGAACTTTCAGATATAGCCAGTCAAAAATTGCCTAACTACTCTCTATAGCTATAGTTTGATAATTACAATTCGTAGCTACATGTTATAGGGAAGAGAGAGGCGAGCGATAGAGGGTAAAGAGTGGGAGAGAGGTAAATTGTATATGTATACCGATTAGATAAATATATATTATACATATGTATTTGTATATATGGCAAGCTAGATTGGGAGAGGGAGGAGAGAGGCGAGCGATATTGGGAGAGGGAGGAGAGAGGGTAGAATGTGGGAAAGAGGTGAATTGTATATGTATATCGGTTTGATAATTGTATATTATACATATGCATTTGTATATATGGCAAGCGAGATTGGGAGAGGGAGGAGAGAGGTGAGTGAGATTGGGAGAGGGAGGAGAGAGACGAGCGAGAGAGGGCATAGAGTGCGAGAGAGGTATGTATATTGGTTAGATAATTGTATATAATACATATGTATTTTTATATTCTGGTGAATTATACATATACAAATGTGACTAATTATACAAAGTCGAAGTCAGTCCATGTAATTAATGTATAATGTTAGTCGCAAGTGGTAATTATAGCAAAATATAGCTATGATGAGTAATTAAGTAGTATAAGTTTGCTTAGCCGTGTAATTTTCCCTTATTTTATATGTGACCTAATTAATGTAAAGCCCATAAATAATATTTAATAAAGACTAGATCTCATTCGTACACCGATTATTCGATTGACGTAGCAGATAAAGTCTTAATTAACCTCTACAAATTGGTTCTCCAACCTTCTATTAGGTTACAACATATTTTACACCTTTTCCATCATTGATAGTTGTGGAAACATAAGCTAGGGAAACGCATGGCGGTAAAAAGACCAGTTTTGTGATTCATGATTCATGTATATTATTATATAATACAAATCTTTGTAATATTAATGTATTTGATATCCTAATGTACATTAAGTTTTGCTTATACACTAGCCTAAAAAATTGAAATAAAACGTGCACTTTCTGAAAATCGTCATATTTTTATACTAGTTAAAATCAGTTTGACATAAATATGTATGCCAGTTTCACAATTTCGGCCAACTATTTGCTTAAATTCTGACAGGAGGATATCAACCATCAACCAATCCTAACCATATATGGAGTTTAAATCAAGAAAGGTAATTAAAAATTTAAAACATAAGTGAGATGTTACCCTAATTAATGTGGATGGTATCTCATCTTCTAATGAAGAAAGTACTTTCATTTAAGATCCTCTTTGAATTGACTTACTTTAAAAAAAACAAGTCACTTTTTAATAGGGCGATGCCCATTTATTCATAAAAAGAAGAAGAATATTTACAAATAATCGAACCCAAAAGTGATCCGATCCAGAAACAGAAGCATAAGCAAATGGTACAAAATAACTGATAGAAATAATAAAAACAAAACGTATATTAGTAAAGTGAGAACGCGAACAGTCGGAAGCTTCTAGCTTCTTCCTTATACGTTCCTCTAAAACCCCAATCTTCATACACTTCCATTGTTGTGATTCAAGCTACAATCAAGGTGAGATATTTGTTTCTATCTACAATCAATGTGAGCTCTTTAATTCTTTCCCTCCAATGTTAAAAGAGTTTTAATGCATATCCTCTTATGGTTTTCAAGCGATGACATGGTGATGGAATCGCTCTCGTCTTCACTCATTTGAACCAATCAAAACTCTAGGGTTAGTTATTCATCTCATCACTCTACCTTGTTTGTCTATGAAACCAATCATCATGGGAGTTGTGAATCCCTCGGTTAGATATACTACTAGTAAGTTGCGATCTTGGTGTAAATGTAACTCGTCATGTAAAACAACTTCTACTATTGCGCCGAAGCTTAACTCGAGCTTTCAAAATGTGCAGATCCACTATCCACAGATGCTATGACCAAAATTAAGGCTCTATGTTTCAGCTCTATCTCATTGTAGTTTTATCTCCCTACAAAGTCTCAATGGATTGAACCCCATTCAGGTTTAATACCTTTTTTAATCAATTGTTTGGACGATTCTACCACAATGAAATCAGAGAAAATTTATGTTGCATCCTTTTGTAGCTTTCTACAGATCCACCTTGTTGATGGTGATTTTTATCTGAAACTAAAATTTTGATTTGGTACTAATGGACACCCCCAGCTCTCACCATGTGTAAATACACAAATCTATTGAATTTACACCAAACTTTAGCTTATCATTATAGAAAATTTTACCTTAGCAGATTGAACTTACATGTAATCAATAATGGATCATGGACTATGATATGCATACCACTATTTGCTCTGTTAATTGTGTAGATGCCTCCTTATGTATGGTGTACCATATTTGTCTAGATTAAGTATCCTCTTTTCTGTGCAATGAATTTTTTGAAATTGGTTAATCTAAAAATCACTTGTAAAAGATAAAACTAAATTAGTAAGAAAATGTACAAGCGTATTAACTTTTCTAAGGGAATGTTTACTCTCGCGAAATATCTCTTCTCAATCTCCTGATGATACTAATCTCCTATGCCACACTCCATGACACTTTCCACTCCCTCTAAAATATGCACCAGACCTAAAGAGTTAGTCTGAATAGTGATATTAGCAATTTTGTGCTCAATACAGTAATTAAAACTCTCCCTTGTAGCTCTAGCTTCCGTTAATATGTTGGTTGTATCAGAATTCTGAAACCTTTAGCTACTACCAGATTACCACTATGATTTCTGATACAAAAGAATGTTGAACTAGGACCATAATTTTTTTTAGATTCCCAATCAATGTTGCATTTTTGTAAATTAGGAGGATGAGGGTTCCATCTAACAATTCTAAAAGAGAATTTAGGTTCGTACTATTCCAATTCTGAAAGAATAAGAGGCCAAGAGTTGCTGCTACAGTTCCCTTTTAATATAACGAGAATGAATTTTAAAATTGTATTATTAATACCCCATAGCACTCTAAATTCTGAAAAGGAACTTCCATGAATAATAGTATTCATTCGCTTTCACAGAAACTATAAAATAATTTAAGGATAGCTTGGAAAACTACCTTCACTCTATAATTGCCTTCTACTGCCCACCACAACCTTATGGACTGCTTCAAGTTTAGAATAGGGCCCAGAATTCCAATAGCACTAAGTAAGTGGCTCCAAATTCTTATAACATGTTATCCTATCAGAAAAAGATGTTCCATAGTATCTACTTCCAAAATTATACGTCTACAATTCCAAGAATTATCAGAGTTCCATCTATGCACTAGAGAAGGCATAGGGAACTTTCTGAGCCAAATTCTCCGAGCAAGAAAGGGGATTTCAAAAGAAATCCCTTTTATCCACAATCTCACCATGTCCTAAACCTTCTCTTTTTTGTACCTCAATAGCTCCCAAACTGATTTAACAATGAGCTTACCATTGTTAATTTCAGTCCACCAATTTTCATCACCTTGATTACAGAGATATGCAAGATGCAAGTTAGATTGGACATGTACACCATACTCAATAACCAGCTCTCCCATTGTTGGATAGTTCCATGTCCCTTCCTCCTTTAGAAACTCACCAAAATCTTTGATGGGATGACAAGTATGTACCTCAAATGAATGTAAATGCAAAGGTCCCATATTATACGAGTTATGATACCATATAGTAGAAAGTGTCTCCTCAAGGTTCCCACCATATGTGATGTTATAGTCACCCCCCCCCTCCCCTCCCCCCCGCCCATTTACCAGCATGTGCTTTCAAATATGGGAACCTCCTTTCCATTGAACAAGGGCATGTATTTGCTTCCTACAATACTTTATCCATATAAAGTTAGATCATAATGTACTTTGAATTCTGGAATACCTTTTAAGTATTTTTATAGTGTTAGCTTAAATAAGAAAATATTTTTAAGCACTTATTCATAACTTGTGATTTTTTTGGCTTATAAGAAAAGAGATATAATCTTATACAAATAGGCTATTAGTCTTATCTCATGCACTACACTAATCTAGCAAGAGAAAAAACCTTTAATATCAATACATTATACATAATTCAGGTGTATAATGTATTCAATATTAAGAACTTTACGATTGAACTCATTAAATTTAAATTATGAATATAATTCGGAAAATAGTTGTAAATTAATTATGGCTGAAACCACCTAAAATGAGAGTTTCAAGTTCCGTATAAGATAAACTAGGAAATATAAGTTAAAAAATTAAATTTAGAGAAACAAGAAATGAACAAAGTGGTCTGAGCATAATCTATGAAGGCTTACATAAATAGCAAATTACAAGTAGTATCAGTATATTTTGTGCTTACATAGGGGATGTACTTTGTCAAGCTTTCATATGTTTGGATGAAGGTTAGAAATTCAATTAACAGTAAATCAGTAATAGTAATATTTTCCAATGTAAGAAATCGTTGATGCAATTTTAGTTAGTTACAACATAAATTTCTTAGTTACTACAATCTGATTTCTATATGATTTTTTAAAATATATATTCTTTTGTTAGATTTTTCAAGTTCTTTTCTACCTACCTTATTTATACTAATTTCTCTTCTAATGTAGTGACTTGTAATATTCTTATTATGTTTGGTTGAAATTATATTATTTGATTATTAACATCTATTATAGTAGATTTCTTTATTTTAATATAGCTTTGAGTATGTTTCATCATCAGTCACGAGAGTCTTGTATTGGACTTTGTAATGAAAAGTGCCAACGGGATAAAGAATAGTTGCATGTAAGTAAGAACCTATGAAGCCTAATACTTGACTTGCAACTTCAACTTCATCATTAATTTGATATAGTGTTGTTTGTTGTCCCTTATATTCTATTTCTCTTATTTCATCAGAGATAAAATCAATTCTTAATTGGTGATTTTCCACTGCCATTGAAAAAAGTGAGCAATTTTGATGCGTTCTTTTAACATGTAAAATAATCGTTTTCTTTTATAGCGTTCAAGTTAAATTTCATAATTTTTCAAAAATTTGAAAAACAACAAAAATTATTTCTACTTTTTTTTCATTTCATTTAATTCATAAAAAGTCAAAAACAACTCCAGTTTATATTAGTGACCGAACACAATTGCATGCAAGGCAATTGTGTTCAAAATTGCTCACTTTTTTCAAGGGAAAAGGAAAATCACCAATTAAGAATTGATTTTATATCAGATGAAATAAGAGAAATAGCATACAAGGGACAACAAACAACAATATATCAAATTGGTGATGAAGTTGAAGTTGCAAGTCAAGTATTAGGCTTCATAGGTTCTTACTTACATGCAACTATTCTTTATTCCGTTGGCGCTATTCATTACAAAGTTCAATACAAGACCCTCGTGACTGATGATGAAACATATTCAATACAAGATTTTCAAAGGACAACTGGAACCGGACAATGTTTTTGTCATCATATACTTAGAGTTAAAATATTTGGCGATACACATGAGATTTAAATTTGTACAAAATTATGTTGTGAAAAACTCTATAACACAAGAATTTATGGACGGTTGAAATTGTGTAAAGATTTAAAAGAACTGTCATTCTAATTTCCCTCCGTTGAGACTAGAAGAAAAAAAAAAGAGAATTGTAGTCCTCTTGACGACTCAGTGTACACACGCGAAACCTAAAGTTAATTGTTCCTTGAATTTAATTATTCATATTGTTCTTCTTTAACCTGTAGAAACTTTGCAAGAGGAATCAGTATATGGATTCGACAGAACCAAACTCCTGATACTGGAGATATGAAGAGTTTTGCGGTATGAAGAGCTCAAATGGTTGTTTAATATGATATGCTCAGATAAGTATGTTCTTAATTCATTATACTAATGCTTTACCATTTGAAAATTTCATAAGGCAAAGGGAAAAAATGTTGATTGAGGCAAAATTTGGATTGAGACTCATAAGGTTAAAGATGGATGTTATGTAACTGAGGCGGCTAGGGAGATAGGGGTAAGTATTCTTTCTATACATGGTTACTCGAGTAGACTGAAAAAATGATTTTTTCTGGGGTATTAGTAATTCGGTATGATTGTGGATATTCTCACCGAGAGAAGCCTTGTTGGTATTCCGCAAACCAATTGTAGATAGATTGTCTTTGCAGTTTGATAGCTTTGTCAAATGAAAGTAGAAGGGGGTGTTAAATAGGTGGAGAAGATGAAGCACCCGCCTCTTTCGTGAAAATTTAAGAGTCAATCTGTGCATACGGCCCTTTGTCATGCCAATGTACAACCCAAGATGACCACTATATATTTTTTCTTTTTTTTAATCTTCCAAGAGAAGATTAATTGAAAAAGACTGTAATGCCCTTTAGAGAGTCTCATTTTCTTTTATTCATTAATTGAATAAAAGCTAAACGGAACATCTAAAAATTAAAAAAATAGGTGTATTATGCAGAACCCATTTGATTTTAATAATTAAGACCCAAGATTAAAAAGTAAATCAGCTCACTAACGCAAAATTCAAACATCTAATATATTTTGAAGATCAAACACTATAAATTAAATAAAAAAAATTTATATTAAATAATATAGATTGTGATAGAAAACTAAATCTTTAAAAAAAATCTAACAAAAATAGTCATAATCCGGCACTAAAATAACTTCTATGATTTAAAAAATTGTGATCGTGATGGTTTTGGTTAGGGGATGAAAATATTGACATAGATTTTGGGGTAAATGAAGGTCGCAAAAAAAAAAACTCCCCATAAAATTATACGATGAAGTTTTGACATGAAACTTATATCAAAAGATAGTCATTGAAAAGCTCTACACGTTTATGTAAGGGGTATAAAATGGAGATGACCGGAACTCCATAAATTTAAAACGAAAGTGATGATTAGTATTCGATCTTTCTGCAGGATAGGTTGGTAATAAAGGGGAGAGAGGAAAAATTTTAAAAATAATATGGCCTAAATCTAATTTTTGAGGTGTTTTGTATTATGATAGGGTCAAACAAGAGTCATTGGATAAAATAAAATATGAATGGTGGAGATTAAAATTTGAGTCATAGTTATTGGACTAGATTTCAAATGGATTAGGTTGTTATAATTGGATTCAAATTAGCCCAAGTCAATCAAAATTGAGCCCTTTGGGACAATTCATTTTTATAACATAGAAAGACAATAAAAAAATAACATTAATAAACAAAAAAATACAAATAAAAATAGAATTAAATACGTCAAAAATTAGTTGTTCATGATGGGAATTATACTTTGATGGAACAGTTAATACAAAAGGCTCAAGGACTGGGGTGATTCTCATATCGCCCACAGGGCAACATTACCCTTCAAAAGCTCGACTTTGTTTCTTTTATACAAATGACACAACAAATGACGAAGCATGAATCATGGGTCTAAATATGAAAATAGATTTGGAAGTACAATATTTGATTGTGTGGGTAGATTCCGATTTGCTTATTCGGCAAGCTCAAGGAGAATGGAAACTAAAGACCTCAAGCTTCTTCTATACAAATAATTTGTTGAAGACCTCAGCAAAATATTTAAGTTCATCGAGTTTAGATATATCCTAAGGTTTTGTAATGAATTGACTGATGCCCTGGCTACTTTGGCCTCAATGCTTCCATATCCTAGCAACACTTGCATCACCCCTTTGGAAATTCAAGTTCGTGACCAACACTAACATTCTAACACAATTGAAGTAGATCCATAAGGTGAACAATGATACCTAGACATAAAGCACTTTCTTGCAGACAAAAAATATCCAGAACATGCTAATGGAAGCTAGAAAAGAACTATTAGGCACTTGGCTAGTGGTTTATTTTTTAGCAGGAAATTTAATCTAAACAAATCCTAAATTTAAATTTGTTGAGATGTGAGGATGTTGAAGAAGGCGAGAAAATCATGAATTAAATACATGCTGAGATATGTTACTACAAAAAAACCTCAAATCGCCAACAAATTTTCCTAACAACTTCAGTTGGTTAGTATTTTACTAACTAATTACCAACATATTTCTAACCAAATTATTTTTGAAAACTTAACAACGAAATTCTAATAGATTACCAACCAAAAAATTTTAGTTGGTAAATACGGCGGGAAAAAATGGCGCCAAATTTTGCAACTTTTTATTAATGGATTGCCAACTGAAATATTACTAACGCACTTATTTTGTTAGTAATATTACCAACGAATTATTTATCGGTTGGTAAATATGACAACAAATTTGTTTATATAATTTATTAACAAATTACTAATGAATTACTAACAAACCATTTGCCAACGGCAATATTTTGTTGCTAAATTACCAACCAAATATAAATGTGTTGGTAAATTAGTAACGAAATGTAATTTGTTGGTAAACTTGCCAACAAATATCTAATCAGTTGGAAATTTTGCCGACGAATAAAGATTGTAGTTTGTAAATTACTAACATAATTAAAATAGTCGGTAATATACCAACCGATCATTAATCCATTGGTAATATTTACCAACATATTAATTTTTAGTTGGTAATATTACACATGAATGTTTAGTTGGATAGTAACTATTACCAACTGTGATAAAATTTATCGGTAA